>JAQFYE010002688.1:0-17293 GCA_034694305.1 Protaphorura glebata
GTATCCCCATGGTTTTTGTATGTAACTACGTGTATCCCCTCCAACGTGTATATTATGTATCCCCTCCAATTTGTATGTAACTAAGTGTATCCCCTCCAACTTGTATACTCTACTGTAGGTCCCCTCCAAGTTTTGTATGCTGTAATGTGTATCCCCGCCAAACCCCTCTGTCCCTGGGAGACTGAGTGGGCAGAGGCGTTCTACGCAGATTCGTTTGTATCTATATTGCTAAGCATAGAATCTACTAGAAGGAAAAGTGATGCAATCGATGTGGAGGATTGAGTAATACATTCTTTCTCTTGTTTTAACGGGCAGTCTAGTGACGCCAAATCATTTTCTCATACTAACTCTTACTGACAACAGACGCTGTCATTTTGTCTTGTAATTTTAGGAATCTTTGTGAAATATTTATTAGTTTTCAGTGATCTGTTTAATAAAAGTACTGTTGTCACAAAAGTGGACTATTTCCAGAAGTGTCCTACCACTTATTGAGTAGTTATTGTTGGTAGAAACACAGGTTTAGTCACAGACCTCAGAATTAATACGTTTTATTGTTCAGTCACACACACATTCATACAATCCAGTTTCATCATTCACAACACTCCGACACTTATTTGACGAATAGCTAGCTCATCGGGTAGATGTTTTAGACTATTCTGTGTTGAGACAATCGAGTTGGAATTCTTGTAGACCGAATATGGACCTCGGGAGAGAAGGAAAGCTATTCAACATAACACTGGCCATGACATTTCATGTTTCAGAGTTTGGTAATGTCCGTCACCCATTTCCTAAGCGCAGAAATATTCAAGACCAGAAGGGAAAACACTCCACGATATATTGTTAACCTTCTTATCTAGGTTTAGCGAAAATAAAATTTAGCAGTTAAATTATTCATTGGAACACTCAAGGTAAACCAATTTATCTGTATAAATCATAAATGAGCTGTCTTTCTTATATATATGTAGGCTGGTATGTTGAGGAAGAGGTACAAAAAGAAACAATAAGTTCTTATTTTAGTTCAATTGGGTTATTTTATGAGCGGTGGTTGTGAGAGCAGAAGATGTATATGTATATAATTATTTGAGGTCGTTTAGTAAAAATTAATTGTAAATCTAGTCATAGTGACATGAGAGATAAGAAAGTAATTAGCAAGAGAAATTCGGAAAGAAAAAACGATTCTGCAAGTCGTAACATTTATTGAGGTAAGATGTTGTAATATTCTCCATGAAATTGCATTCGGTTTCGGGTTCAGGTTTCTATTTTGCGAATATCCTCTTCGTTGTTCATGTTATATTACTAGCTATCGGTTTGAAAATGCATCCCTTGCACAGCATGGTAGTTTATAATAATATGCTTGCTGTATTTTTGATTGGATTTGCTGAAGAATCGGTTGGATAATCTATCAATAAACAAAGTATACCAAATGCCGTTTTTACAAATATTTGATTTAAGTCGACATTCGGAATCTCTGTTATCAGTTCCATTCCACACAATCAAAACGTGCATAAGCAGGAATTTATTGTTTAATTATACTATGTAGAGGAATAAATATCATCATCTTATGTGCCTAACCCTTCAGACATATCATTTAGAGAAATAATTTTCTTGAAAACAGCATGACTTAGCATGTAGGTGAAGTTAAATCCGATTTATCCTTTAAAAGCAGAATCCACCAATGTCACTAGTCGTCAAATGTATGCATTCCATAGTCACAGCTCCGTATGATAATGCAAGCTATTTTCTTCATGAACAATAATTTCCAGAGGCCAAACCAAACAAATGACACCTGTAAATATAGGCTTTGTTAGCAAGTCCATTGTAGCATGGTGATATGGTTGGCCCCTTCTATCTCGCTGTGCTGGGGTTTGACTCCTCGGACTTGCACTTCCGGTGGTTGCTTTATAGAGGTTTTTTCCACTGGTTTTTCCTACTACTAGATGGCACCTACGTTCTACGTCTCTAAGCCAAACGGAAGGCAACCCAAAAATACGCGAATGTGTTTGATTCGGCCTCAGCGGCTATGTCAATTAATGTGTGTGTATTGTTTTATAATATAGCCTTTGTTGATGAGGGGCCTTTATTATTATACAGTTACACGTGCCACAAAAGTAGAAACTGTTTGGTTTGATTGCCCATTAAACCTCCAGGTCAATTGAAAGTGAAACTCATTGACGTTGCCTATTGTCATAAAACGTCAACAGTGGAGTTAGTCATCGCATAAATAATTTTGGTTATCCAATCACTTAGAATGTTTCTCTACCTTTCTATTTTAGGTTCATCTATCATCACCATTTCGTTTTGTCTCGTAGAGGTTTATTCCCAGCAGCCTCATATTATAAAGGGTTGTTTGAGAAAGATATTCTGCAATTGAGTCCACTAATTCTTAGATGTACTTTCCTTAGGCGAAATTGAATCAACCGTAATCTCGAGTAATTAACACGACAAAATTTGGTCACATTTTCAAACCTTTGCCAATTAATTTGTGTTGTTCTTAATAAGTGTACACGGAGGGCCACCCTTCATTTAGAATGCATGGAAATGACAATATCGGAAGGTTTTATTCAAATTTTAGTATGAAAAGTTAGAATACATGACCAAAGTAAATTTAATACATATAACGGAGTAGGAAATTAACGAGAGGAAAAAATGTGTACTCCAGAGTTTCTAAGTTCTGGCAAATCATTTACATAGAACGTTCATCTATAAGATGACCCACTAGTGCTCTTCGACCACCCTCTCTTCAACCACCTCCTCCCCGACATATTCTTTGTCACCAGAACTCGTGCTGCCAGAAGACGATCCCGAACCACCCGATCTGAATTTTGAGCTACTTGAGCCATTACCACCTTCTCCGTTACCCGAACTAGTCTCTTCTATTACTTCCTCTTTCATGACACGCTTTCCACCAGCGGAGGATCCGGATGAGCCATCTGGATTGTAAGAAAATCAATTATTAGTGTTTGATTGAGTTAGGTCCTATGTCGCGTGCACATTTTCTAAAAAAAATTGCGCTTGAACATTAAATACCCGAATCTCCCGATCTACCGGAATTAGTTGTGGTAGTCTGAGTAACTACGGTTGATTCGCCATCTTTCTCTTTCCCGGTCATTTCTGCATCGTTTCTATCACCGCTGCTCCATTTACGTGTTTCCCCATAGCCTTTTCCGCCTGTGCGCGCCTCAGAACCAGACCCTTCTTTGCCGGAGGATGATATTCGCTTACGAGTAGTGACCTTACCCGTTTCATCACTGTTACTCATTCTATCTGTAATATCATACGATTCTCGTCTTCTACCATCGGACCAAGGAGAAGTTTTACGTCTACGTGTGGTCGTCGGCGTCGTTATTTTTCTTCTTTTGCCGTCATTATCTTCATTGGAATCTTCTGCTTCATCATTACCCTTACGTCTTGTAATATGCCGTCCACCGGATGACCCCGGATAATACTTACGTCTTCGGGTAGTCGTAGTAGTTCGCTTATCCGCGCGGTTATTATCTTCATCGGAGTCTTCTTCGTCACTCTTATCCATACGTTCCGTAATATCATACGATTGGCGCCGTTTACCAGAGGACCGAGGAGAATTTTTACGTGTGCGCGTAATCGTTGTCGTTCGCTTATCCCCGTGGTCGTTATCTTCATCGTAACCTTCGGTATTACTTGAAGTATGACGCCTTGTACCGGCTGACCGCGGAGAATACTTTTGTCTGTGCGTCGTCTTTGTTGTTCGCCTGCTCACGTGGTCACTGTCATCACCGGAATCATCTCCGCCCCCTCCAACCCGAGGCTCCTGAATGTCGACTAGAGGAATCAATGATGCAGAACTTCTACTACGCGTAGTTGTTCGTTGACTCTTTCCTTCCTCTGAATTTGATTCATCAGAGCTATCCCGCACTTTCTTAATTACTCTTCGTCGTCCGCCGGAATGTGCAGAGCTGTGTCGATGATGTGGGCGTCCCTGTACCGTTTCGTCGGAATCACGGGATCCGTCCGAAGTGGATATTGATCCCTTGTTTATACCGTCAGAAATTTCGGTTTCGTCGCTATCGGTCGCGTCAGAGTTTACCCTCCTTCTTCTGTAATGTGCCGGTCCGTGATGATGATACCGACCTCTATGCAAGCGGGAACTTCGATGTCCACCCGCGCCATTTCTATCGTCATCAATGCCATCCTCATCGCTGTCCATATCATGTCTTCGATAAGCAAATCGTCTTCCCCCGTAATACCCTGGATTATGTTTATGGTGATCCCCTCCGCGTATGGTACCATATAATTCCCCGGAAGTCGAATTTGTCCCATTTCGTCTATCGCCAGAAATTTCTGCTTCACCGCTATCCGAATCATGTGTTCTATAAACTACTCGCCTCCTCCCGTAATGCGCTGGTCTGTGTCTGCCGTACACGTGCACTCGTCTGCGCGCACCACGTGACTCGCCGGAAGTAGAATTTGTGCCGTTTCTATTACCAGAAATTTCTGCTTCATCGCTATCACCGTACTCATAAACTACTCGTCTTATACGTGAACCTCCACGCCTGTGGCCTGGATATCTGTAACGCCAACTTCTACGTTCCCGATTCTCAACGCCAATTGACTCATCTGAATCTTCAGAAGTTTTCGCGTCACCAAATCGCACTCTTTCATATTCCACCGAATCATCGTCACCCATGCGTCCACCACCAAATGACCTTCGTCTACCACCACTGCCGTATCGGTGTCCACGCCAAAAACGTCTTCTCCCTCGGTAACGTCGTCCTTCCTCGGAATCATCGTCGCTTCCGCCGTCTTCGCATTGCGTCTGGCAAACGTACCTAAGACGGAAATTATTTGAATTGCCACCACAACCAGAGTATCTGAATGGTTTGCAAGTTCCGTGTCTTCGGCTATAGTACCACCGGAGTTCGGATTCTTCACAATCTCCGTACTCTCGACGGAGGTTGCAAGTTTCAAGCTCTAGAAATTTAATGTTAAAATTATTTATTTATTTATTTAAATCGTCCAACCAGAAATTGTGGACTAATATTTGAATTTTCAAACCGTCTGAGTCATCCTCGTGTTCAGTTTCGTCCGCGCTTACAGCGGAATGACAGTTGTGGCCATGACATCCTTTGCTCCGTGATAACTCGACGACACTGAGGGAAGGGTTGTTGATTGAATGAACGGGAGAATCCCTGATTGGTACTCTTGCTATATGTGTATCATCATCATGATGGTGTCCGCCTAATACCAACAAAGGTAGGAGGAATAAGGTTAAATAATACAAGACCAACATCGCTGACCGATGTAATGAGACTGTGACAAGTGCTATGAATAGTTTTAGCCACGATCTACCACTTTCGAAATATGTTTACGTCATATCTTATTGTGAATACACGTGTCGTCAATAAACCTTCAATATTTTATACGACTTAGAGGTTTTACTGCGTAGAATAGAAACTGCAGGGTTCCAATTGTGTAACCATGCAGGGTTGTATATTTTCCCTCATCGAAGTAGACGATAAGCCATCACTTAACCCATATTCCGTGATTTATAAAATATATCACTCGACAACTTCGAAGATCTTATTTTTTATGTGCGCCAGCAAGAGTCCATCATATATTTGGGACCTTCCACTTTTGGTCATGAATAAATGAGCTCATGAGCGAAAGTTGTCAGTTTAATCACCCTTTCAACATTTTGTGACTCAAGGGGAAGTTTTTTTTCCACGCGATTAAATTTCTAAAGTTTTTAAACTCGGCCTTAAAATACGTACGGATAAAATGTGTTATAAATTGTATGTTTTGTAGATTTTGTTTAGTTTTCTACTATTATGTAATAATATGTTATTTTCCCCTTGAAATTATTTCATTAAAATAGATATTATCATAAATTTGTTTTCATTCTTGTGCCAGATGGTTCAAAATTTTGATACATTTAATAAATACTTGAACTTACTAAGACTTTAGTCAAATATTGCCAAATATTTATTGCTAGACAGAGATGGTTTTTATTTGCCCAAGTTTGGCCGGCGCGTAGTAGCGGCTTATGAAAAGCACTTTTCAACTCTACATTTTTAAATTATTCGTAAATGTTCATGTCCACAAAAATAAGAAATTATTATATTGAAGAGACTGTACAAATGACACATTCTCTTTTAAGTTGGTATATTCATAATTGAAACCTTTGTGCAATACGCTAATGTTTTTAGACATCGACTTTTGAAAGTTAGGGTCTCAAGAACGATAAATGTTTAAAAGGTTGACCCATTATGCGGCAAATCGATTTTCGTAGACTTCAGTTCCGTATGATCCATCATTCTGTTAGTTCATATACTCATTTCTGTCCTCGTTGATTTGCACACATTCTGGACACCCTTATACAATATCGTAATAACCTTCTGATCGTGATATGTTTATATTTCACCGTTCCCACGCACCTTGGTTTTTAACGATGGGCTTTCAATGTAAACACTAGACGATATAAATCCGTTCATTGATTGTTTTACATTTTCGACACACCTTTTATTCATACATTTTCATTCAGCCGAGGAAATAAAATGCACAGCCGTAACAATGTTGAGAGAAGATAGCGGTGCTGTCATTGCTTTTTCGTATAAATACGCTTGTACGGTGAAGATCGTTCCATACTACTTTGACGACAATGCGCCGAAATTGCGTCATTCATCAAAATTTGGAGTTTTATGGTGGTATATCGTGAATTTTTGTTTTGTTCATTTTGTCTTCGTTGGTATTAGATTGATATATGAGCTTGACAATTCACCAGTGGCTGCAAATATATTCCACGTTTGCTACCTTATTTTTTATTTTTTCCCCATTTTATTCGCCGTCGGAATGTCGATGAATGTTAGAGAATCCCCAGTTGTCGTCAACGAGTATCTCAAATATTTTAGATGGATTGAGGGTGAGTTGATTTTATACATCATATCAGTAGGTAGAAAGCCCAGTCCGAAACACAGGGGTGCCCAGTTGTTTATGCACACTTACCAAACGCCTCTATTTCGCGGAATTTGAGTGAGAGAACTTTCAAAAAATATAACCGTGTCCTTAGAGGTTTGGACATGTGATAATTTTTAGAAATCTGTAAAAATTATCACTTGTACGAACTTGTCCAAAGATACGGTCATATTTTTTCAAATTTCTCTCATTTAAATGTGCCCTATAGAATTACGGAAGTATTCATCAACAACTGGCCACCCCGTATTCAATTTTATTGATTTATTTATAGAAACATACATGAAACGAAGGCCACGTTCTGTTAGCGCCACCTGGCCACAAAAATTGATGAACTCATTCGTTATTGTGGCCTTGTCGCACCCATTCTTCACGCTTTTAATATACATGCAAAATCCATACAAACCATTTTTCATCAGTTCGTTGTTCCTGAAAGAAAAGTACTGGTGGTGGACATTTTTCCTTTGTCCGATCCCAACATTTGTCTTGAGTGCTGTAGCCTGGGCGTCTGGACTCTTTATGGTTCCCAATAGTATGTGTTATATGAATGACATTGTATTCTTGATTGGTCAACTGCGGTAGGTGACCTGGGTTCAATTCCTGGTCCGGTCATATTTATAATTATTTTTTTGAATTTCTAGTCCGAATTTAAACAGTGCGGACACTAGGAGAACTCTTCAAAGGCCGGCCTCTGTTCTACATGTTTACAAAAGTCTACAAATATTATAAATACTTGTGCGATTGGATTGATGGAGGATAGGTTGTTTTACATCGTTGACCTTTTCATGATTTTGGCAGTATGTTCCAACGTCACAATTCTAAGATTTCACTCCATCCTCCCACCTTTAGTATACTACATGGTCGCTGTTTTGTCTATGCCTTCTGTACTAAGCATCGTCGTTATGTACATTTTCATGGGACAGGTTTATGAGGTATCCCAGAAACTTGTGAATTCTTGGAAAAGGAATACGAATCTAAATGGTGCTGACAGAAAATTGATGTCCAAATATATTAAGTCATGTCGTTAGAACAGATTTCAAATGGGGTCACTAGGATATTTTCAAAAGTCGCACACTGGTCGGATCATTCCAAAAATTGTTTATTACACCAATAAATTGTCAATAACATTGAAATAAATCAAAAAATTATTTGAATAGAAAAACATGCCGATTTCTGTTAGACTCTAAAATATAAAATTATTTTACATACGGGAATTCAAGTAAAGAACTGGATGGATATGTACGATTATTGAGTTCCTCCGTACTTGATTGGGGTTGATCAGCTTCTTTGTTGAGTTCAAGAGTCGTGATTATGTTGAGGGTGTCCCCTAAGATTGGCGCTACGAGTCGAAGTACGGTTTGGAAAATCATCTGAGCTCAAATTTGAGCAGTTAGAACGTTTGAATTATTACTTTGAATAAACAAAAAGAAATGCGAGTCTAGACTTACTATTAGCAGTGATAGCATCCTTAAGTACTAAGGGGTAGTATGATTCTTCGATTATGGCAATGTCCAAATAAATCGGTATACCTATACAGATACCAAAGTTTTAAATTGAAATTAATTAAAATTTCTGACCGACCTGAAACACTTCAGGTCGAAAAATACTTCTGGTCACCATGGCGGAAGTTTATACGAAAGTTGTAATTATTTTCGAATTTGAATATATTTTCTTACATTGTACGCAGAGATGTGTCCGGGTAGTAGATTTATTAAAATCACCAATATGAATCCACTCAGAATTGTTCTTATGGACATTTAATTGCAATCCGCAAATTCAAAATTGCTAGTCAAATGTCGGGACAATTCCTTCCTTTACCCAGCCAAAACAAACAGAAATCATAGGACCAGTCAGTAATCACCACTATGAAATAAACAATAAATTATACTAATTCATCGTTTGAATATGTGCTGTGTCCTGGTCAAACCAGTTTCTTCTAAATCATTACAGGGTCGCGCATAGCATGAGAGATACAATTTTGATTTACTTCGAAAAATTTGTCGATGCCATCTATTTGGCTATATTTTTATGCAATATTTATATTTTTGTTGGACCGATCTGTAGAAAGTCTAATCTCTGCTGGTGAGAAGGAAATCTGATCCTTATCTTCGAAATGCCTTGCCAGTCAACCAAATCAACTTTCTCCAAACTGGTCGAATAAAATTTGAATATCTGCATTCAATTATAGTGAAACCTTGATATAAGACACCTCATGATAAGACCAACCCCGCTTTATGATCCAATTCTACATCACTTGGTTCGTTCTAATGTACAGGGCGTTTTTTTATTTATTTCTCAGACTACTATGAAATTCGCGCGTGGTAAACTCAACTAAATGTATGTTTACGTCAGTGAAATTAAATTAGTAAAACTCCCTATCTCCAGAGAAAATTACAAAATTTTATGAAAATGCAAATAAACTTCCAGACAAAATACATTCTTCAACACAGAGACAATTAATAACAAAACAAACATAAGTTTTACATCAAAACCCTTCCTCCACTTCACCTGTCACTTTCACTATCTTACCCGATACGAATTGTCCGAAGGTTGAAGAATTATCAATTTCTTCTCATCTCATCAAACTGTCAAAACACCGGCCGGTTCTGACTTTCTAATTTCGCGCCTACATTGCAAAAATTGCCCGTACAACCCGCCTTTGTACGGGGAATTTCAACTTCACCCAAAAGTAGTCTGAGAGATAAATAAACGTCCTGTATCAAGATAGGAGAAATACTCCGCTACAAGACCATCTGTTTAGAAGACAACCCCGGTATAGAACCCTGTTTTTACTGCCTAAAATTGATTTTTTTTTGCTATGTATAAGACCACTGAGACCACCCGGTCTTATAAAGACATATGCGTTATAAGACTGATTGGTCTTATAAGTGGAGATCCGCTTTATAGGACCGACCAAATTCCTTAAAAGATCCATTTTCATGACGGATGTTCAGTAGTCTTGAGTTTTTATAAGAGCTTTTATAAGCCGTCGATCAATGTCCTTCTTTGTCCACTCCAGGCAAAAGAATTGGGAAATCTCTGGCTAGAGCGGATTTTGAATCATACTCCAACGAGTCCAACTTGTCAATGTTTATTTTCTTTCCGCCATTCAATATTCTCAAGTCACATCATCATGCTCAAGATCAGTAAATATTCTGTCTCGTAAAATTAATGGCCATAAAAATATTGCTAACCTTTTCCAATAATTCCTTGGCTCCCTCCAAGTCATATTTTTTTTATAGAAATGAATTTGTTTGTTAAACGGTTAATTCGTGATGTCAAAGATGATTGAAATACCGACTTACGTCTAATCCAACTCAGTGGACAACTATCCTTTTTCATCCAATCCTGTGGTAAAAACTCTTCAACTTGCGGGCGGAACTGTTAGAATAAACACTCTAGTTATACTTAATGTCATGATAAAATATCCATAAAAAATAAACGTATTAATTGACATTTATCGCAGGTGGTTACACGAATATTTATATTTTAAGTATTACCCTTCTAAGGGCCGCTCTATCTTTAGGAGTGACGGGCGGATCCGCTGATGCCAAATTGAGTAGTTTGAATAGAATTAATATTACTGGGACGAAATGCAACAAACTGGATTTAATTTTAGATTGACTGACTGACGGTAAGTTAAATATTTTGAAACAATATGATTTTCTCAATCACAAATATTCAGTTTGAATTTCAAAATTATATTGAATATTGAGAAGTATGAAGCAAAGTATTTATAGAACGAAAGTCTGAATGAATTAGCAATGCTAGGGTATACTCTTAAAAGTTAGTGACTGTAGTTTAATATGCGGAAGTACCGGTTTATACATTATTACAATACAAACATGTCAATTCAGCGAAGAGAGGATTCACAGAATTTCAGAGTACAAGTAACTTGATACAAATGTCCGTTTAATCGATAAATACCAAGAATAGGAAATAAAGTGTTCAGTTCTCGGATTTTCTGGATCGTGGAAGGAAATTATACGAGCCGGTTCTTCGAAATCAGTATATTTCCAAACTCTTTAAAAAACTAAACACCAAATTATCAAAATCTTTTTCGGGAAATTGAAACACAAGATTAATCGTTTAATTCTAACAAGGGATCTGTACACAAGGACGTTGACCCATCGAGACAATTTTCTTATTCCAATGACAACTCATTATTATTGTGCACATACTTTGTTTCTCGCGTATCTTCGAAAAAGGTAAACCCATGGTTTCTCCATTTGCAATGGGCCTCAGGAACTTTTTTGACCAAATATTCGTAAATAGTCGAAAAAAAGTACTTTTTTGGGCAAAAAACTTTAAACGTTTTCATGTCACGGGATCCCAACCTGTGCAAAAAATTGTGTGCGGGCGGGAATAGATTGCAGTAGTTTCCTTGTAAGACGCGCAACAAATTCATTAGTTGTCTGCATTTCACAATTGCTTATATTCTTGGAACATAACTACGGATTCCACAATGTATGTATCACATTTCAGATTTATTTATTTAACGTAATCATCCTCTAAGAATTGAGCAATAAATTCTCATATCTTGCGATTCTAAAAAAAAATATTTACCTCTTCAAATCCACCTTTGCGGAATGAATGAATTAATGATTGTCATGCAAATTAATTCCGGAAAGTTAAGTGTCACCACAAGTAGAAATTCCGGGGATTATTTCTTGAAACTTTGTTATTACTGAGAAATAAAGTCTCCAACCCATGGATCAATATTTAAAAAATGCATAGAAATATAACAAGAAAGTTATTACGGTATGTACGTAATTTAACATTGCGAAAACTGGTTTTTATCCTGTAATCGCCAGGAAATAGACTACAATCGCTGAAAGAGTGAGAAAAATACTTCATCGGAGCAAATGTCCCCATTGATATACATGCCGAGAAAGACTTGTCCACTGAATCATAATAAGACGACGCAAAACTCGTGTCAGTTAAAACTTAAACTAAACTGTGTCTACAACATTTGATATTTTTATTCACGTAATCCACTCAGTAAACAGACTTTAAGTCACGAAATTAAATTATATTAAATTGATTTAGTCCAAGCGCAAGGGGATCGGTTTAATCAGAGTCAGACCGTCGGTCCGCATATTATTTAGTATAGAAGCACACCAATGTCTTTAAAATGGGTTTAATTCTTCAGCACAAAATTATTGTATATTTCAATGAAATTAACGCTTTAAAGAACTGTGTGGATATTTATGATTGCTGTGTTCCTCCGTACTTGATTGGGAGCTGATCAGCTGGAATCCGCTCTGAAAGGTATTGTTTCCATTCTTCTTTGTTGACTCCAAGAGTGGTGACTCTCTTGAGGGAGTCCTCTAAGATGGGCGCTACGAGTCGAAGTGCGGTTTGGAAAATCCTTGGAGCTTAAATTTGGGCAGTTAGAACGTTTAAATCATCGGTTGCAATTGACAAAAGAAATGAGGGTCCAGACTTATTATTGACAACGATACACTCCTTAAATCCCAACGGATAATACGATTCTTCGATTACGGCATGGTCCAAAAAAATCGTTAAACCTTATACAGATATCAAAGTTTAAAATTTTAATTAATTGAAATTTTAAATCGACCTAAAACATAACAAGCGGGAAAATACTATGAGTGACCTCCAATGGTCACTATGGCGGCAGTTTATACGACCATACTTATAATGCCTTCCTTCCATTCTTATTCACTATTTCTTACATTGTACGCAGAGATGTGACCGGGTGGTAAATTTATTCATATCACCAATATAAATATACCCGGAATTGTTCTTATGGACATTCAATTCCCTTGTTTTTCGTTCCACTAATTTTAAGATTGGTAGCAGCCAGATGTCTGGACAATTCCTTTCGTTTTCCAGCCACAACTACTTTACGAATATCACCGGACCAGTCACTGATCACCACTATAAATTAAACAATAAAATATAATAAATAGTTGAAAACTAAACATTATTATCATTTGATGTTCAGTAATTTACCTGGACGTCCTTCTTTGTCCACTCCAGGAAATGTAATTGAGAAATCTCTGGCATAAACGGATTTCGGATCATACTCCAGCTCGTCAATGCTATTTGCTTTCCTCCATTCAATATTCTGAAGTCCACAGGATCATAGCTCGAATTCACTAAATATTTTGTCTCGTAAAATTAATGGCCATTAAAAGATCACTAACCTTTTCCAATTCCTTGGCTCCTTCCAAGTCATACTTTTTTTCTAGAAATTTATTTATTTGTTCAACGACTAATTTTTGATTTGGAAAATCAATATAATTCCGACTCGCGTCTAATCCAACGGAGTAAATAGCTATCTTCTTTCATCCAATCGTGTGGTCAAAATAGTTAAAACTAAATGTACATAAAAATATACGTATTAATCGAGATTTATCGTAGGTGGTTGCAGGAGTATTTATTTTTCAGGTTGTATTACCCTTCTAAGGGCCGCTCTATCTTTAGCAGTGACGGGCGGATCCGCTGATGCCAAATTCATTAATTTGAACAGAATTAATATCACAGGGACAAAATGCAATAAACTAGATTTCATTTTAGATTGGCTGGCGGTGATTGATTTTTTTGAAAGGAAATGAATTTCACAATCACAAATATTCAGTTTGAATTTCAAAACTGTACTGTATTTTGAGAGAAATGAAGCAAAGTATTTATACACCGAAAGGTTTGAATAAATCGGCAATGCTATAAGCGATACTCTTGAAAGTCGGTTGCGGTAATTCAACATACGCGTACTGTCCATTCATAAATAAATGGACCCTCGCTCATTATCTAAGCCAGCCCTTCCCTCCGTCCCGTTCCCCTAACACGTACACAGCATAGCACACACACTCGCTCTTACCTCGTTCGTCGTGTGTGTGTGCATGGTATAGTTATTTCGGAGAGGGGTGGACGAAAGGGCTGGCTTAGATAATGAGCGAGGGTCCACTTATTTATGAATGGACAGTAAATACCGGTTTTCCTCGTTCAATCGTCCATTATTTAATGGATTATACAAACAAGTAAATTCTGTGAAAAGAGGGTTCGTAGAATTTCTGAGGAAAATCAACTTGATACAAATATCCGTGGCAAATTTAAATTGGCAAATACCAACAAAAGCAAATCAAGTTTTCGCTTCTCAAAGATTCTGGGTCGTGGAAGAAAGTTTTATGTATGAGTCGGTTCTTAGAAATTCGTGTAAATCCAAATCCATTAAAAAACTGAGGAACGGATAGATTCCATCTTAAATTCTAAAAAAGAAATTTTGGAAAAATCAAGGAAAAAAATTTGGAACCATTATGGTTCAGATTTTTTTTCCAGAATTTGAGATAGAAGACTTATCGCTCAATTTATACAAGGGATGCTCCTGATAGGTATACAAGGACCTTGACCGTTGTCGTCACACGGTTTCCCCAAAATCCCAGTCTAGAAAAATTATGAACTCCCAGTCTCGAGAAATTCCGGACTCCCAGTCTCGACAAAATCTAGACTCCCAACGCCCCATAAATTCCGTTGACAGACAAACTGACCCCTCGTTGGACAAATGAACAAGTGTGTTGATTGGACAGAAGAAAGAGTTCGTTGAGTGTTGTAACATTGTTGTGTTCTCCCAACTGCCCCGCCCCTTCTAGCAGTCCAATGGAGAATAGACTGGTGTGAAAGTGACAGTAAGAGAGAGAGGAAGAGAAGCCAACGGAAAATTATTATTAACTTTCTGAACGCCCCGAGAGACACACGTGTTTGTACATTCTTACACAATTTTGAAATATTTTGTTTTTGTTTTTTTTGTTATTGAGTTTTTGAATTTCACTTTTATTCCTATTATTACTTATTACACCTAATTTTCTAAATAAATAACTTTTCTTAAAAGAGACCCTGCTTGTTCCTTATTACTGGATAGACGAATCCTTAGGACAGTAGTTGAACAGAAAGTTTGAGAAAAAGGAATTAGATTGTCGAGTTTGATAGGAAATGAATTTCTAGAAATCTGAGCAATCGAAGGAGATTATTTAGGGCGTTAGAGGTTTTGACAACCGTTGACCCATCGAGACGATACATTCTCATATCTTAAAATTCTCACAAAAAAATTATTTACCTCTTCGAATCCACCTTCTCTAAAATGAACAATTTTTTTTGTTTAAACCCTGAGATACGAAATGTAGAAACGTTCGGACCCGCGCGATGTGGTATAATTAATAGTCACGACTCCCTTAAGTTGCTTAAACTGTATCGGGGAAACCCGAGACCTATTTGTCCAAATGCTTATAAAAGGCCTTTGTGGTTTTCTGTGTGATTCTAACTTGTTCGACTGTGCTCCCATAGACTATGAGCCAGGTGGATTGAAAGGTTGCTTAATCCGAAAAATACAATTTTCTGGCTTCTTGCGAAAGCCTTTTATTACTACACTAAAACTGACTGTGTACAATATAAGACAACACAGTGGACATAGGTGAGTTTGAGACTCCGACTGACTAGCTCGGGGGATCTTGAACTCTGAGTTAAAGACTCGGGCTGACAAGCGTATGACTTGTTCTTGGCTCGCACTGTCAAGAACTGAAATATAGATTTACAAACAGAAAAGTGGAGAACTTAAGGTCCACCTCCTAACCTTGGCCCTAGGCCTATAATCATCAAAGCTAGAGTCACGCCAGCCCGGCAATCCTCCAGTCCATAGAAAGAAAAGAACAGAAAAGGACTGAGACAGCCCTGGAACTTTACATTTCATACAAACGTTAATTAGAACTGCGAATGACCGGCGCCGGTGTGACCTACAATGATTAGAAACTGAATAACAACTGAAAAGCATGTCAACAACAGGATGCGCATATACGACTCACAAAGGAATAGAATATCATCTGTTGAATGCGGTTATACGACTATAAATGTGTAACATTCCGTGAACAGCATGCGAGTATACGACTATTAAATGAATAGAATTCTGAAATGAGGAATTACTAGAATTAAGTTGAATGTCATAAACTGATCTGTCCAAATGATTTACACAAACTTCCAAGCATTTTTGCAAAATGCGAACAATTTTCATGGACACTAATTCCGGAAAGTTAATTATCACTACAAGTAGAAATACCGCCGATTATTTCTTGAAAGTAAGTTATTACTGAGAAATAAACTCGCCAACCCGTTGAACAATATTAAAAAGAAAATAATTCATAGAAAAATAGCAAGAAAGAAAAAAACTTGTTTTTTAATATTTGACAATGTATTTATTCTTGGTATTACTTTATGTACATAATTTAACATTGCGTAAAGTGGTTTTTCACCTGTAAGCGTTGTTGTAATCGACTGTTGGTGGAAATCTTCACATATAGGCAGCGTGTTAATTGATTCCACGCTAGACATAATTATAACCGAATAAGAATTTGAATTCAGTTTTGTTGTTGTTCAAAAAAAAGGTCGCTCATTACGTGATTCATTTTTTGTATACCTATTTATCTATTTCCGTGTCTGAAGACCGAGCGAGCACTGAATTTATTTAATTTCTTCCACAAAAATTAGACACATCTTCCAGAACCACCAGATTTTAAACTCACAGGGTGTCTCAGAATGATGTCTCCACGTCTGATTTCATTCTCCCATCAAACGGATTATCCGATTCGAACTGGACATGGCTTAAAATGAAGCCAATGAACCAGACGTATGTTCCAAGATGTACACTTTGACAGTCTGAACCAAACGCCATCCTACGACTGTTCAATTGGGTCGTTTACTTTTTTAACATAGGTTTAGGTGGACGAGAAATCAACAAAGTTTAGCGTTCACCATCATTTTCAGGACAAATTCATTCGGAGAAACGACAACCGATATTGATTATAACAGCGGTTGTACTGTGAAACGGAGAATTCCTACAATTTTTCACTGATCTAAACCTATGTTAGAAAAGTTGAAAACCCGTTTGGACAGTCACAGGATGGCGTTTGGTTCAGAATATCAAAAGTGCACATCTTTGAACATAAGTCTGATTTATTGGCTTCATATTAAGCCATATCCAGTTCGAATCGAGTAATCCGTTCGACGGTAGAATGAAAGCAAACATGGAGACATCATTTAGAGACACCCTGTATTTCCATCACATTCATATTGGGTTAATCTGGTTAATAGATAAAAGAGAATCGTTCTCATTTTGCCATGCATTCTGTAATTATGTATAGGTTCATTATTCACCTTCAAAGTTGAACCAAAGACTCAATAAGGTAAACAACAAATAATTATTCAATACCTGTAATCTACACATATAAAATCCAAGCTCTGTTTGCGTGCGTGTGTGCGTGCGTGCGTGTGTGTGTGTGTGTCCGCTATCTCCTCCAAAACGGCTTGACCAAATTCCAAGGTCAATACGTCATTG
>JAQFYE010002689.1:0-17293 GCA_034694305.1 Protaphorura glebata
TAATTCATTAATTTTCTTTAATGTATTGTTGACTTGGTAAGACACTGAAATAAAACCAAACTTGAAACTTGAAACTTCGGGAAGGATAATTTGCCCAGAAATATTTCCGCAGAAAAAAAGTCCATTAAATTTTGAACAATTGTAAGATCAGGTATCGCAATCGAGATCGGATTAGTTCGTAATTTTTTTCAGATAATATATGATCATCTGAGCTGGCATTTTATATTTAATTCAATTAGCCGACATTCTCAGATCATATATAGTCTTATAAGTATTTTGTATGTTCAGAACTTGACGTATGTACATATTGAAATAGAAATGCTACTGAAATAATTGGCGGCACTTAAAATAACAAAGGTCTAGTTCAAAACACTTTGTACGTGTTCCAAGCACTATTTTACTTGACAGCAGGATGACACGGAGTATCAGTGCCTGCTGAATTTCTAGTGGAATTAAATTGACAATTTCCTTTCACCACCTTAGTTGTTGGGCTCAGAATCTACGTATAAAATTATTGGCATGGGGCGCCACCGACGCAAATCCCGAACGTAACCCTTTGTTTGATTGCATGAGATTGAGATTGCGAAAAAATATTTTAACCCTCTGCGTCCTCCACACCATGCAAATAATTCCCAGGGACTTTCCTCAACAACCAGTTGACTTAAGTCCCAAGCCAATCAAGACTTTGATTGTTTTGAGTCAGATCATGTGATGTGAGGAATTTAAATTATAGTTTCAAGAACTTATCCAACTTTAAACTCGGAGCTCGTGCAAAATTGACCTTACCAGGATTGGGCCCGAGCTCGTTTTAATTCTAGTCACACCATCCTACAAGCACTGATACAAGAAATTAAAATCACTGAATAAAAATATAAGACGTGGCTAATTTGTAGAAGCTTAGAGTAATTATACGGATAATGATTGAGATTCGACGCAATTTATTATTAGGCCGCAAGATGTCATTTGGCCTAGAGAAGGTGTCCGTAATCAATCGTAATACAAAATATTGAAGTCCAATATGGATTGATCAAGCGGTAAGGTCAGATCCTTTATGAAAGAATGCACACAAAAACTTGGTGAAACCCTTGTGACGTCGTGATTGCACTAATTGTTGTCTCTGCGACGTACTTTTCTGCATTCGATCTTTAAAATCTTTTGGGCTAGGTCTAATTGAGTTGAACAATCGAAGCGATTGTTCCAGTATTCCCACTCCGACCAAATTATTTTTGTTCGCCAACCAATGGGAAATGGGGGCTCGTCTTGTCTCGTGAGACTTTGACGTAGGAACGTTTCGTCGTGTGGCGTTCTTGGGAAACGTGCCTCAGATTCCTGGTTTGCGTGGGTCTAATCATATGTCTAAATCCAATTATATGTAATATTTTTAAAAACTGTTCGTCTACAATCTGAGTTTGCACGGGGAAATTGTTTTACAGGTTACACGGGCCAAAAAAATCTTGGTCTCCTAAGGTATAATTAGTACTTGGTTTGTGGAAAGGGAAGTTTGCAAAACGTAAAAGAAAAAATCTAGCTTACGAGGGAGGTGCTCCAGGAGTATTCAATGTGTGTCGGAAATGAGCGCACTAACATGTGTGTGAATGCATTTCCGAATAAGCACAATGATTAAATGAAACAAACAAATTTCCAGATGTGTCCCACGATGATTTAAATTCATTCTGAAGTCCAGGAACCAATGTCTAATGATTAATGAAAATAAATTTGCAACCAAATGGAGTAGAGAATAACAAATAGCTTTAGTTGAAAATGTTGGCTTTGACAAATCGGCATACATTTGACCAATATTAATGTGTTCCTCAATACTACAGCAGTCCAACAACCCTCTGATTTCCAGGAAAATAAAATTCGGAATAAAATTAACAAAGTTAAGTGCGCCTGAGTGAATTCCTATGAATATTTGAACGATCTAAATAGATAACGAACGAGTTAAGCTAGTCGTCGTAATGACGCAAACTACTGTTTATTTATTACAAAAAAGATGTAAGGGTGCGCATTTGGATTCACATTAACATTTGTATTAAAACTGGTTATATACATACAGGGTGGTTCGTAACGTTTCTCAAAAACCGCATTGTGATCCTCAAATGTGTCTGAAAACCTAACCTCAGACTATAAAAGGGTCAATGTTTATGAACTACCCTGTATCTTAATATGGCCATGTCATAATAATAATAAATATAAATAAACATTGACAGCTGTCGACGTGAATGTATTCCATTGAAATGTTTTCCCTCAATCAATTAGAATTTTACTGAAGTGGTTCTTACTATTAATAAAAGCGAAGGGTCAGGAATGTCAGAGAATCTATTTTTACTCCCTAGGGGTACTTTTGTCTTAAGATTGGTAGACAGTTCTAAGATTCGGATGACGTGCGAGCTAACCTGATAATATTTTTGTACTTGTACGTCGAAGTAGTTTGGCGACCTCGACTAAAAAACTATAGTGGGCCTAAAATCGGAAGTTGTTAGGAGCAGAAGAGGTGAATCCCTCGTTAGATTAAGAATTCGGATTAGTACTATTTGTAGTTAGCATTGTGGGGATGAATGATGACGTTTGTGAATGAATGAATGACATTGATGCGGATAGGGTTGAGATGAGTTAGTATAAGTTCAGAACTTGACTGGCAAAGGTCTCAATAGTCTTAAAAAGAAGGAAACAAACAAAGCACATTACAATTCTTAACAAACACTTTGTTGACTTTTCAAATTTCGTGACTAGAAGTTAACTAGTACGGAATTTTTGTGAGTGAGTGAGAGTGCTCAGGAATCAAAATCAGCTCTATATATAATTTAATCATTCAAAGTTTACATTCTCATTCGAGTACAATCATTTTACTAGTCGCTTTTGTTCTCCCGGTGAACACACCAATCAATCAATCAAATTACTAAAGGTTAGTACACATTTTTCGCAAGAAATTAAAAAAGCTTATCATTTTTTAGGTTCATTCGTCAAATAAAATATGAAAACTTAGCTAATACAAATAAGTTTTTCTACATAATTTCCAAAATTTAAGAAAACCGGTCCAACCCGATCTGACGGTTTAATTGCTTTGATCTCTTAAATTTTTTAACCGATTGGGACCTGAATGGTTCTTCGATACGATACAAATATTTTCTTAGATTGGAAACATTTGCTTGTTTATTATATTGGCACTCTAAAATTACGAAAAATTAATATGGTGCGAGCTTTTTCAAGGCGTCTCGATACAAATATGCTAACGGGAGCTTTATTCAGGGGTCTTTCGGCTTAAGTTTAATAATATTAATTCTAGAATTATAACCGGATGGCCTTAATTTGACCCCTTGATCTTGCCGCTAAAGGTCATTGAATGAAAAATGTAGAACATAGATTAATTTGTGGAAGACGTGTCGACCTGAACGAGATTTTTTTAACGCGCAATTCACGGTCCAGGAATTCACAACAGGCTTGGATTTGTTTGTTTAATAATAGCTGCTTCCTGAATTAATCGTTTGATACTAGGGATCCAGTTAAAACTGGCTTTTTGCGTCAATAAAATCATACATGAACCAGACTCACTTTTATTGTAACTGCGACTGCACTTAAAACTGTAGTTCAGTCCTACTTTTAATAGTCGGAGAACAATAGTGTGATAAAGAAATAATGATTGACACGTGGGGACATTTGACATTCTCACTTTTATTTTAGCAGTCAGAAATTATTAATTTAATTAATTAAATACCGATCGGAGGGACCTTACCACTCGTTCAATGCGTTCTGGACCTAAAGTTACGCCATTTTGAAAACTTGCATCCGTGGAATAATACTACCATAGGCTGGTCTATTCCCATTAGGCAAACACACATAGACAAAGTTATTTGAATATAGCTACGACATTTTTCGAAATTTTCACCCTGACGGCACATACGTTTGCCTGGTTCTTCTCAATGTTTCAACCGCGGCAAGCTTTGGACCAAAATTGGTAAGGTCTTTTATAGAATTGAACTCTGGAAAGCGATTCTCTGGGGGTCAAATACTCTTCCATAAATTTTGTCAATTGGGATCTGTCATTTGGGATCTGTCATTTGTAATAATGGTTGAGTTTTGCTACACCTCGATTGACAGATACATCTGTGTGGGGAATAAATGTATAAATATGCCCGTGACCGTGACCCTGACGTCACACACATTTGGCAAAGTGGAAACTTGTAAATTATAGTTTTGCTTCTATTTGCTTTTACCTAATTTGATCTGATTCATTTGGGCTAATTGAGTCGATTATCATGTAGCATGAATATAATTACGAAAATGACAAACGATATTATGTAAATGGGGAACTAGGAATGTGCGATTTCCTGTGACAAGTTCATAGAATATTTTTGATGGTTTAATACCATTTGATTTGTACAATTGCGGAATTGTGAGTAGTCAGGGGATAATCTATTATTACGAGTACGATTACTGAATATTCAAGGGCAACTGCAAGTTGGTAATAAAATAAGGGGAACAGACGAATAATACGGTAATCAGGAATGCATTGTGACCAAAACGAATAAAATTAAATCTATAGCAAGTGCACGTGCATGTGGTACATGTACGTTACATGTGCATGCACATTCGTGGGATTTAAGTTCGTAATTGAATAAATGTTTGTCTGGATCATACTTTTCTATAATTACGAGTTTCATTTCTGTTTTCTTTTTGAGGCAGACAGTCATGGTGTTGGTCTCAAAATTTAGTTAGTTTAGTTTAGAAGTAATCAATTCTTTATTTATTTTGTGTCTGTTTCTGTGTAGGATTTTTAGAGGATAATGGACGGGTTGAACAGGAAATGAATTTAACTATTCTGGATCAAAATACAACTGTCAATCAAACAATTATTTTTCACTTCTTGGGAATTGACTCAGTGAGTTAGCGATTTTCGTTTTTCAACTTTAAAAGAAGAGCTAGACGAAGAATCGACTCATTCTTCGAGGAAGGATAAGCACGAACACAATTGTCTGTGATTTAATATTTGACTCCATTCCTGTTTCTCAAAACCTTGAAGATGGAGTTCAGAAAGTCATTATTCCTTGTGATAAATCTTCTAACAATTAGCCAATTAGTAACGTCCTCAACTGTTTCAACAAAAGTGGTTGAGCAACCATGTAGCAGGTACAATTATAAAAATTAGAGATTGCACATTTTAAAAAATTATTCAATATGTATTAATTAATAACTCCCAATTTTTAGTCAAATTTACTGTTATGGTAAATTGCTACACACAGTTCAAATGGCCGAACCTAGAATAGCCAAGGACTCTAAAGCATTTGTGGATCGTCCACTCAAATATCCTCCAACTCAAGTTCTCTTAAACTTTGATTTGTTCATGAAACAACATGAAGATAATCCACCGACTGCAGATATAATCAGATTCGTGGATGACAACTTTGAGAAAAACAGTAAGAACAATAGTAACTAAATGCAGGGTGGTTCATAACCATTGACCCTCCACCGTTCTGCACAAAGGGAGGTCTTTATAATAGGTTGGGATGTACATGTTTTGTAGAAAATTGAATCTTTAATCTCCGGAGCTATGCGCAGAGTCTATTTCATTGTAAAAGAAATGAGTACTAATTCATAGGGTTGATAGAAATATCGACATTTTGGTTTAATTCTCTGCACTCGAGATTACTGCAACCTGCAGCTCTTTAGAATTCTCTACAAAATGTAGATCTCACATTTAATGGGATATTCCATTTTTTGCTGGGGATAAAATGTTACGAACCGCCTTGCATATCGTCTGAACAGTCAGATGGGTTTTCCTAACGGTTCTTGATCTTTAGGCACGGAGTTTGACGTTTGGGAGCCTGACGATTGGCACCGTGGACCACAATTTTTGCAAAAAATTAAGGATCTTGATCTTCGACAATGGGCCGACGAACTCCATGAATTTTGGTTTGAACTTGGAAGAAATATTACAGCACACGTTCATGATCACCCAGAATTGTATTCTATGGTGTATGTGCCAAACCCTGTGATTGTTCCTGGAGGACGATTCAAGGAATTCTACTATTGGGATTCTTATTGGATCCAAGAAGGTTTACTTCTATCTGAGATGTACAAAACCGTGAGAGGAATGATCAGTAATTTTGTTGACATGGTCGAACATTTGGGTTTTGTTCCTAACGGCGGTCGAATTTATTACCAAAGAAGTCAACCACCGTTCCTCATTCCAATGGTCAAGAACTATTTGGATGCTACTGGTGATACCGATTTCTTGAACCAAATCATCGGTACTTTGGACAAGGAATTTGACTTTTGGATCAAACAACGCATGATCACTGTCAGGCATGCAGATAGAGATTACAGAATGGCACGGTATGATAGCAACAAAGCTGCTCCAAGACCAGAATCCTACAGGTTAGACTTTTAAGTTAAGACTAAAATTTTTATTTTAATAGACCAAAAGTTAAAATATTTATTTTTTGAATATTTCGAAATTCAGGGAGGATTACGAATTGGCCGAACATTTAGCTACTGAAGAAGAAAAGAACGAAATGTATTTCAATTTGCACGCAGGAGCAGAGTCAGGTTGGGATTTCTCGTCCAAATGGTTCATGGCGCCACCTGGTGCAGATCTCCAAGGTTTGTCATAACGCACCCACCTTAGGTCTATATTTGTTAACTGGAACAAATTTACTATCATTTTAATTTACAATTTCAGACGGTCTACAGTACATTAAAACTAGACACATCATCCCAGTTGAACTGAATGCCCTCATGTACTACAATGCCGAACTCATGTCAACTTTTCATGCTCAGGTAGGATTAAATTACAAATTGAGTCTCAAACGTTGTGATTATACAATTTCCGTTAACGTTTCCTTAATTTTATTTTCATAGAAGCGAAATATAAGGAAATCAGCGTACTACAAGCAAGTGGCATTAGAATTCTGGGAAGCCATCAATGACGTGCTATGGGATGATAATCTAGGAAGTTGGTTTGACTATGATATGCTCAACAATACACTCCGTAAAGAATTTTACCCAACTAATTTGGTACCATTGTGGGCTGGGGCCTACAAAGAAGACTCAGTCGTCATTCGAGTCATGGATTACATGCGAAAAATTGGTGCCACTTCTTACGCCAGTGGTATCCCATCATCACTATCTCATACTGGTAAGGCAAATCAGAATATAATAAGACGAGAGCATATTTAACATTATTTACAAATTACTCAATTATTTAGGCCAACAATGGGATTTCCCGAACGGTTGGGCGCCCTCTCAAAGTTTGGTGATTCAAGCTCTTGAGAAATCAAATGTAGCTGAGGCTAAGGCACTTGCCTTCGATTTGGCACAAAGATGGGTTCGAACAAACTACAAATCATTTTACCAATCAGACCCAAACCACATGTTTGAAAAGGTATGTATTTAGAAAGCCACGGTGTGTAAAGTTAGAAATGGATTTCCTAACGGTTTTGATTTCCATTTCTCTAGTATGACGTTACGGTAGATGGACTCCCTGGTGGTGGTGGAGAGTACGACGTTGTTGTTGGTTTCGGTTGGACCAATGGTGTCGTATTAGACTTTATGAATACATATGGAGATCGATTAACGACTGGTAAACAAACCCAAACAGGGAACAACGGTGCAACCCAAATTCCTGTCCTCACATCAGTTTCAGTCATTTTGATTAGTTTGTGTGTTCTGACAGGCCTGGTGTGGGGGTGAGGTAAGCTTTCATAATTTTAAAAATGATTTTTCAATTTAAAACAAAAGATAAACGTTGAACTAATCCTGGACTTATTTTTTTTCTTTGTTTCCACAGTACTGAATTCCAAATTTAATCAAACCTCTTGAATTACATCCAAATCAGGAACGGAGGATGACATTGTATTTTTATGACAACAAGCTATGATTTTTTCAAAACAATTGTTAGACTGTTTTGTTTTTAATGTGTTTTTAACGAATTACTTACTACAAACGATTTTAAAGTACTGTTATGGTAAGCGATGAAATGGGTGCTGCTACTTGGTACGTACCTTAATGGGTTTTGGAATTTCGGGGAATTGGATTTGGAAAATTCTATAATGCATGCTCAAATGAAATGGATTTTCCAATGGGTCTAAATTTTGACTCCCGACAATACGAGCCGTGGAATGACAATGCACTTGAATGCTTTAAACTTATATTTTATGCTTGTTCAGCTTTTTTGGTATATTATTATTATTACTTAATCAATTTGACGATGGAATTGTAAAGAGAGTGTGTAATTTAATTATCTATGATCTATTTGAGGGAGAATCGTGTAAGTATTTTTTAAAAGTATTCTTTCCGTCAATACCGTTGGAGTGTGAGCAAACTTTATGGAAGTCTGAACAACTTTAATAACGACAGTGATATCAGCGTAGGACAACTTGTGTGATAAATACAAATTAAATTAGTCAAAACAACTATAGTTAAATCCTTGGGATGATTCCATCCATGCTTGCTCATCACAATTATCCTGAGGATTTCTTATCTTGATGATAGCCTGGACAGGACTGATTTGGAGGAACGCTCTACCTTCGAGAATCCTTGAATGTCCAACAACTAATCATAATTTAGTCATTTTTGAACTTTAGCTTCGTATTTTCAAAAACGTTAGATTTTTTAAAACGTACTTCTGTTTTCAAAAGATTTCTAGTCAAATGCTTGTCGTTAGTACTGGCTTCCTAAACCCGCCTTGTAAATTAAAAACATTTATTTAATTATTGTTATGCCTGTTAAAAATGTATTTTGAAAGAGATTGATTATACAAGTGAATCACATTGTACCTACAAATTAAGTTTCATTTCACTTTGATTGTGCCAAAATGCCAAAGATAAAGAGAAAACTTGTTGATGGAATATTTCCAAAATTTATTCTTGGACTGGTATACAAAAACACGTACATTCAATGCAACCAATTAAATGTGATCTGAATGAATTTATTTTAAATCCGTCTATTCTGAAGGATCGTGCATGTCTCTAGATATGTGCAAGTGCATGTGCTGATGCCGACAAATATTCTATTCTATTTCTAAGTTTAGCAATGCAAATTAAATACCAGAATAAATAAATAAATATCTGTCCATGAGCTATTCTCCGAAACGCTTCAATTCTTTCTTCACACATTCGCTTTAATTGCACGTAGTCATATTTCACAATTTCAAATCAAGCTTCAACTCTTCTGGATTTAATTAGTTCTCATTTCCCAGGAAATTCTGGAATGCCTCTTCTATTCTGCATCGCTGCCTTTTGCTTTTGCGAGAAAAGCTTTAGACGCAAAAACATAAATTATCATAAAATGGCCAGTTTTGGGTTAGCGAATGGAGTGGCCGTCAAATACGGTGTCGTATGATTGGAATATTGCTCCACAAGCCGTGGGAGGGCGCTGTGCTTAAACTTGGAACTTGGGACTGGCTTGCTTGGCGAGATTCGTGTTGAATGATTTCTCCGAATCAGACGGACCTCTTATTACCTCTGATGTGGAGTCCAATCACGTAGCAGTATTTTTATGGCCGATTGTTCCAATGCGAGTTAATGTCTGCCTAAAAATAATAGTCTTCTGACGTCACCGACAATTCGACTCTCATAAGGTTGTTCTGCGAATTTGCAGAGAAATAGACGATAGGGTGTTCACTATCGTAACCTATGTTTACTGATGGTCACCTGATGGCTATGAATGTAATATTTTGCAACACCCGGACGTCTATGAACCGAAGTATCACTATCAACAACTTGTTATTTTTGTGACGTTAGAAGACTATTACTTTTAGACATACATTAAGCTAATCTTGGTTTAAAAAAATCTAAGGTTCTAAATTAGACATTTTCAGATTTAAAATGGTTTGAAAAAGTTCGTCGATTAGTTTTAGCCTGAATATCTGAAATAGGTATAAAATATAAAGGCGGGCTAGGAACCGAGCTATTTCACTCTGTTTTTGCATGGCGTAGACCTTAATAAAATGAAATTGTAATTATTAATTAGTAATTCTCTTTTGTTTCAGAACTAAAAGGTTTATTATCCATTGTCGAAGACGGTCCTACTCTGACCCAGCATTATCATCAGTGTCATCATCGTCCGTTTACAGCACAACGGTTTGCCCGAATGAAAGTACCTTTTTGGGAAATGATTCCTTCAAAAAATCCAACACGATGTGTAGCTGACAACATCCGTCTATTTAACTATAAAACATTCAGAAATGCTTTTACGACTAGAAACTCAAACAATAAGTCAATTTTTACACATCCATATAGTATATAATGTGACTCACTCAAAATTTTTATCTTTGAATCTCAAATATAATCTGTTTTGTTAAGCTATAAAATTAAGTAGTCAGTCCAGTGCTGTGCCAGGTGTTACCATAAAAGTAAGTATATTATATGAGTTCTTAATGATGTCAAGAACCCAAGTATTTAGATTATGAATTAATTAATGTTATGCTAAGCATGATAAGATTTCTTTTTTCTACTTTTAACTGCATCCTTCATGCATTGGAGTGATCACAAGTGCTAACTGATTAATGTCTATTTGCGAACACTTTACAAATTCCTGTCAATAAGTAAAGACTTATTAAGCTATCTAAAGGATAGAAGAAATGGCATGACATTTAATGTCCGAGAGGGTAAAGAAAACCATTTACCTATTCAAAAAATTGTAAAAGTCTGCATGTTCTAATATGTTCTAAATCAAATTTTGAAAGAAGTCTTGTTAAGTGATAAATTCAAGTATTCCTTCGTGTCAAGTCTCTAAAATAAAAATATTGGTACGAAAAGTTTATATATTCTTTGTATGACATAGGTAAATCAATTTGTAAATAAATAAATAATCATTCCAAATCCCACATAATTTGTACGAGTTTTAACCTATTTGAATCTACATGCAGTCACCTGAAGACTTCTGGTCATCGGGCTATTTGGTTTACCAGACGTGATAGCGTGAATTTTGAAGCCAGCATAGCATAACGTAAATTGAGTTTCAGGGATATCACCCCCCCCCCTTTTTTTGTTTAAATCTAAAAAATAATAAGTTTTCATACAAAAAAAAACAAAGACTTACCCAATTTAGAATTACGAAAACGAAATCGAGAAATCTTTTCCAGTAAAATTGTGCAAGTCTCATATTTCCCCGCGGTTTGTTCGGCAGACAAACTGGTTGAAATAATTGTAAATTGTCTTTGTCTTAATTCTAAAAGTAAATCATAGGAATCGTACGTATTGTCTTTACATTAAATGAAGCGAATAAAATGAAGAAATGATTAAATTTTAAAATCCAATACATTGGTATTGGATTTTAATAATTTAGTCATTTGGAAAAAATAATCCAAGTATTTGTGGCTGTGATTTTTAATCGTCCAAATTAAATTTGCTTTTCCAGGCCATAACTAACGCAATACTACAATAAATTACAAGAATCATTTTCATTAAAAATCAGCACGTGTTTCAATTTTGCGAGAAAGTTTCTAAAAATTTGCAAAAAGTTAGTTCTCCCCGACGGGGAATCGAACCCCGGTCTCCCGCGTGACAGGCGGGGATACTTACCACTATACTATCGAGGAATAGTGAAAGGTACTGTGTTTTACGCAGTAGACAGAGTTGACATCGGATTTAGCAAAACTGTCAAATTCGTCAAGAATCATTCCAGAATTTACCATTTTAATCCAAACTTTAATGCGTACTGATTATCGTCGGCCGAGATTTTTCGAAACAATAATGTTTTGACACAATTTTAATTTCCGTCCCGAATTATTGACGTCGCTGCTGTCTAGTACAAAAACATTTTTGAGCCATGTAATGTATCACGCAAATCACGGTACGTGCTACGCGTGCCAATATTTTAGTGAAATCTGGACATTCTTTTCTAAAATATTATTTGCTGGCCCTAAAAATTTTAATGTTAATAATGCACTCTCACTCTGCCGACGTTTTGCAAAAAATATAATTAGTTGTGCTTTCAACTTGGTTTAATACCTTTCCTAATTTCTATCTACAGACGAAATATTCGAGCCAAATATTTTCTACTGTTTTAATTAATTAAATATAAGTTATATTTGATTTTTTTCCATTCATATGGGTAGTATACAGTTGGGGCGCAATTATTGTCAAAAATGAGCATCACGTAGTATAAATTAATTTCTCCATATCATTTGAGATAATTATGTCGAACCCGAAATTGCATCACACAAATTAAGTGTGGTACTCATTTTTCTACTATGAGAAATTTTTCTGAAACGAAGCGCGTGGGGCGTTATTTTATAAAAAAAATCATTTCTTAAAAATTATTCCAACAGAAACAACAGATCAACAATACAGGTGAAATGATTTCAAAATTTTAGAATTCCTTAGAAATTTTCATTAGTTTTTGATCAACACTGAGGGACAATTCAGTCGTAGAGTTTTTTTTTCTCGACTGTGGTCCTCCCTACTCCCTACTACTAGGGGTACATTCTCACGGCTAAATGAAAAGTAACCAAACCCAATATAATATTACTACGAAAAAGTACACGGAGATGTTTGAGCATGCACTCATCCAAGCCTTATGCGAATCAGGGGCAATGCATTATAGCCTTTTGACAAAATAAAATTTTGAATATTATTTGAAGAGGTGAAATAATTTTTGAAATTTTAGAATTCCTTAGAAACGTTCAGTTGTTTTTTCAACAATGAGGTACGAATGAATTGAATTGACAAGGAGCGGAGCAGACGAGCCATCGGTCAGACGTCTCTCTGCGCTCGGCGGGAACACAACCTCTTTCCAATTCTTATCATTCGTCCTTTGTCAACTTTCACACATTGACCTCTGACCTGTGACATCCTCATCGAGTTATTTTGTGACTTCCGTCATCGTCAACGTCGAATTTGACCAACATGAAGATCGCCATGGCTTTGATCGTCATTGCGGCTGCTTTGATCTACTCCTTGGACGCACAAAGTTGCAGCATGTTGAGTAAGGATACAAACAAAATAAATATTATAATAAACTGATAGTTAAATTGTTCAACTAATTAATTACAATCATTTTGTGTAGCTTGTGCCGAAAAGAACACTATAAATGGTGAATGCGATAAGGGTAATGTCGGGAAAGGTGAGCTGAAAAATCCAATTTGATTATTGCCTACAATTTCACATAATATTGTGTATTTAAAATAATACAAAATTACAAAAATGTATTTTCCTTTGATACCGGTTACAGATTGTGATGGGACGACAGGTAAATGCGTGTTTGACGACGTGTCCAAGAAGAACTACTGCTACCGAAAGGTCAAGAAGCCTGGTGACCGTTGCATTAAGGGTGAATATTATTTCAAAAATATTAGAATTATTGTTTAAAAGTTAATAATTTTATAAAACTACTGTTGGTGGAACTTAAACCTTTTTACATCGGAAAGTCGAAATCGTAATTCTCGCAATCAATCTCCAAAGAGGGTCACAGCTGAGCCCGGGTTACCCCGTTATGGGCGAAACCGCTATGGGCAAATAAATACCGTTATGAGCGAAACGCGAGAAAATGATGGCTACAGTGTTGCCAGTTCCTCCAAACCAAATTTGAACTTATTTTGAATTTTACGACACTAGTTTATTATAACACAATTAAATTGAACAGTAAAATTAAGCACACGCATCACAATTCACATTTATGAAGTACAGACAAATAAAATACAACTCACTAAAAATTAAGTCTAATTTTCTAAATGAAATATGAAATTTCATCCATGTATTCCAGCAATGTAATACTTTTACAGAAAGTGAAGATTTGAATCGCACAATTTTATATTCCGTTTACAATTTTATAGTAATATTCCGTTTGTCCACTTGTTTTCCTTTTAAACAGGAAATCGCTAATAACCATGAACTGGTCACCTCTTTTGGCATTTAAACTCAAAGCAAATTTGCGCAATTTTTCTCAAAATCAAGAGCAAGTTACAAGGTAACGAATGAGCAATACGCTGACGATCCAGTTCATGTAACTAAGATGTAGCTGGAACTCACCTATCAATTTTCCACTGAAGTTATTAATATTTAGTCTGTTAAGAATAGGATAGCTTTACAGTAATCGTACTTTTGGAGGAACTGGCAACCCTGTAGGCATTATTTTCCCGCGTTTCGCGCATAACGGTTTCGCTCATAACGGTGGATCTCCTAGGCCCTTACTCCCTACATCCATTACCCGCCCCAGCATTCCGGTCCTTCAGCCACTACTAGCATACAAGAAATAAATAGTCTCAAGTGGCTGAATTACTCGTGGAGCCTTTGAAATTGGGAAAGGTTGCGCAACGAGTTTTAATTTCCGACGTAAAAGGTTAAAGTTCCACGTACATTAATAATCAATATCGTGTGCTGATGATGAGTGCTGAAATTTGTTCTACTGCCAATGCGCATAATATGCCTTAAACTAGGCATAGACTGTGCCTAATTTAGATATTTAGTTAACTAGACCTCTCCTGGGGAAATGTTGAGTATTGATCTAGGATAAAGTTGAGGCTCCGAACCCGACTCTCATTGGGTGTGTGAAATGACAGATCCGACGCTCCAATGCTTATTTGTTTGAGGAGTCCCTTCACTCTCTCCCGCCACACTTTCCTCTCGCTACACTGCGCTGAGGGGTACGGTACAGTGTCCACTCGCTAAGGCCCCTAGTTCCCAGGCATGAGTTTTTTGGGACGATCTCATCGCGTGACAGAGGCTCGCGTCGGCGTCGTACGACAAAACAGAACATGCGAACCGCAGGTTCAATCACAGTGCAATTCACACGAGATCAGATTCTTCAGCGCAATTGTCAACATCGTAAGGACATCGCCTTGAGAGTATATGGCGCAACCCCCCCCCCCCCTCCATGCGATTCTCCCCGGACTCCACATTTTTGTTGCTATCGAGGTGCTGAGCAATGTTTGTGAAGGACGTAGGTCGGAAAAACTGTGGGTGACCTCCAGGTCACAACGGGTCAAATGTAATATACGAGTCGGATTCTACTTAGAAACCGGTTCCGCACCAACGCCTCTCGCGTCGGCGTGGAAAAGTGAGGCGATGGTGTGGAACATTTAGATTCTGACATGCACATTAAATTTGACCCATAAACTTTAGGTGACCCCCAGGTCACAAAATGGGAACCGGGGGTCACCTAAACTTTTTTTCTCTTTCCTCTTTTGGAACGATACTTAGGTTGGGAAACTTTCAAAATTTGGGACACAGTTTGTGCAGGTTTCGGATAAAAAAAATTACTCCTTTCACGTGGCATTCCGGCATATAAAATGATGACACGACATGGACCAGGAAGAGTCCGGATTTATGACCCGCCATTTATGATCTTCGTGGGCTTTTCACAAATTCTCGTCCGATTGGCTATGTGCTACGGCGCGAGCCACGGTCTAAGGTTTGCTTTTAACTTTTTTGACCAGATCCTTGTGGATGACCTTCCGGACAGTCGGCGGCACTTTCAACTTCCGGGAGATTTTATTTTACCTCGGGAGATTCTCCACACCCGTCATAATGCGAGTTTTTCGATTATAAGAATTTACTCATATTTTTCGTTTGCGGTTCGAAAGCGTTAATTTGGCGGAAAATAGTCCAAACAATTTCAAGTTTCGACAATTTTCTACACGTCTGATCATTCTGGACGTCGTGCTGTGCTGTTGGAAGAAATGACCTCGGATTATTAACCCCTGTGAAATGGGTCTAAAAGAAATGAAAACTCTAAATATCCCTTCCACACTTTTCAAACTCAATTCGATATTTCACTTTCGAATTATAAAGCTTTGAAAACAATCTGGTCGGTTCATAATCGCAATATGATCAATTGTACGGAGTTTAAAATTTTTGGAGCTACAACTCTTTGTACTATGATTAGATGTCACTGTCCTTTATAAATCGTGGGGAGCCTGTATTTTTTCTAATGAACGTTATTGTTTGTAGTGATTCAGCCCTGTGGAAATGACACGATATGTCAAGGACCACCAAAAAACATCGCTATTGGAGAGGACGCTCGTTGCCAATGTCGTTTGACTAAGTTCAACAACGATTCCGACATGGTCTACCTCAGAGAAGAAGAGAAATGTGCGAACGTTTCTGATTACAAAAAAAAATACTTCTCTAAGGACGGAGTTTTTAACGAAAGTCTCCGTTGCAGCGATGCCAACAGATTGGTCCAGATTCGCATTGGCTTCGCCTTCGTCCCACTCACAGTTGTCGTCGTCTACTGGTTTTTTACCAGTGGATATTAAAATCTTCGCATCTCCTCAAATCTCATCCAATCAACTCAACTACCTTTCAAAAATTAACTCTTCCAAATCATTTGTGATAATCCGCCAAGTGAAGAATGAATAGAATTTATACAAAAGAAATATTGAACAATTATACAAAGAGCAATTATGACGAATTTTGCTGAAAAATAGAAACGATTGTATTGTGGGGTATGTAAACTCAAAGAATTTGTGAAAGTAAATGAATACGAGTTTCTGGTAACAATTATTTGTTTTGAATTTTTGTACTTTATCATTTATTAACATCTGTATAGTTTGTCACCCGTTAAAGTAATATTACTTTTTTAAGACTGTTTAATAATTCATCATCATCGTTTATTTATTTGACGTAGCAATTAAGCATTTATCAATATAATTTACTGAAAAGTTCACTGCCAATGTGAAGTAGTTGACTAGTAGAAGCCTGGGTAGGAATTCAATAAACAATTTACGCACTTGTGCAAATGCGTAATTAAAGCAAGCAAAAGCTACGCCACGTTGAGGGCTATTCTAACTTTTGCTTAGCAAATACGCAAAGTTGCGCACGTACTTAGCTTTTTTATTGAATTCCTACCCTGCCCTGGGCTCAAATAATAACCAAGTCAAAAAGTCAATTCCCCAATTCAAGGGCTGGTTAAAAACTTAAAAATAAGCCGGGTTCCAAATACGTGGTGGGACAAGAAGTCGATTCTATTTCTTTTTTTCTTAAATACCTTAAAGCAGTGAATTAGACAGTAATGTGAAAAGAGTCATCCTTTCCAGAATACAGTTGAACTGTAATATTGAAAGGGCAATTTGATTTCAAATGTGTACGATCTGTATTTTGAAATTTAACAATCGATAAGATCTGATAAACCGTTAGCGCGTGATTGAAATAATTAAACTGAATGTAACGGATTTGTCATCTTTATTGTGTTTCATTTTGTTACTTTGTTTCCATGTTCTGAAATTATGTTGATTTTGTCGAATGTACTCTTTTCACTCAGTCCCACATGAACTCACGCCACGTGTCCTTCAAAACATAACATTAAGAATTGAAGTTAGCTAAAGCGATAATTGGGTACTCCTGGTTCGCCC
>JAQFYE010002690.1:0-17293 GCA_034694305.1 Protaphorura glebata
ATAAAAAAAGTCAAGGATGTCTAAAGAGTGTTCGGAGCAAGGTGACACCCTATACCAGACCGTTGTTCACTATATAGCAAACGGTGCTGCCTCTGTTGAGTGCACGGAGCCTATACGAAAAAAAAATGTTGTAAAAATATCCAATTCATGATACACTTTTATTTGTGTATATTAGTCAACAGGAATGAACGTCATGTAAGTTGGTACATTTTTATATCTACATAACTTAACTAACATTGTATTAATTCATAAATTCCGACTGCTATATTTATGTCGACATCCAACTTTGACTAGCTGGATGCAATCGTGACATAATTAGTACATCAGTTTGGAACCGATTTAAAAAAATAGTACGACGTACAACAAAATCATATTAACTAATACATTTAATATTTCAATCTAACTATCTAATTCACAAAACGGAAGAACAAAAATTATAAACTATATGTATTGAGCATTCATACATACAAAAATAGAAATCGGAGTTAATCAAATATTATATCGTAGGAGCGGCGGTTGAAGGAATTATGTCCGACTTCGAATAAGAGAACAGTAGTTAAAGGCAAAACTAAATGGTAATTTCAGAAATCTCACAAAGGTGGCGATAGAACACACACTGATATTCATGAAAGAATGATTGTAGCGTACAGGTAAAATTGGAAAAACATACCGAGGATGACGAATCAACTTGCAATTTCTGAAATTCGCCAAAAAAGTCGTCGTCACGTGCTCAACCTTATCGCCCAAACCAGAGCTCCAAGATTGTTCCTTCACTTCATACACTGGACTGGTCGTGGTCGGTGTACCAAACACGGCAGAAATCACATCAAAGGAAGCGTTAGAGATAGCAGATATCGTTGAAAGAATCATTATAGCGTACGGTCCAAACAATTTGAAGACGAGGGGAGGGATCGATTCAGTTGGACAAACGTACCCAGGATGACAAATCAACTGGTCGTCTCTGAATCTCACCAGGAAATAGTCGATTCAAAGGACAACTATACAAGGTGGCAACCGATTATGAGGTGTGGAAAGTATGAGATCTATACAAATGAGAAAATAAAAGACTTTGAAAACAAACCCCGCAGAGGATTTTTTGAAATTATTTTAAGAAAGCTGTGTAGCTACACTCCTTAGTCTCAAACCAAAGTTTATGTGTACCCCCACCGCCAGACTTGGGTCAATTACTTGAAAGAAATTTAATTAATTACAAATTACAAATTACACCGTCAGTTCTGACTGTAATTAATTATAATTACAAATACAATGGTAAAATTTCGACATTTATTAACTACAATTACAATTACGTGGACAAAATAGAAAAGTAATTAATTCAAATTACAATTACGTAATTGTAATTGAAAATGAAATTACAGTTACAAATTACAATTCAAATTGCTTTCACGAAATGATGATTTTATGTGTGCTGACATCATAGTTACATCTTTGTATCTGATGGTCAAAATTTTAAGTAATTGTAAAATTAATTGAGAAAAATATAAATTCAGTTACAAATTACAATTACAATTACTCACAATTTGTAAAGTACTTAATTATAATTACAAATTACAGCTGGGATTCTGAAAGTAATTAATTACAATTACATTTACATAATTGAAATTACAATTACCAATGTAATTGAGCCAAGTCTGCCCGCAGCCGCATGTGCATGCAAACTTCCAACGTCTATATAAATGTGAAACCTGTGCCGTGGATTTTGAATATGGCATAAAAGATTATAAGTAATAGTACACCAGCAGACGTAGGCAGTCAAAAGTACAAGCAGACATCGAATGAGCAGTGTGAAAATGCTGCCGAAATCCAACTTCAGATGATATTCCTTGCTGATGACAGAATTAGTATTCGCGTTCGCACATAAGTGTTCACGACCTCATTCTGAAAACAGAAGAAATATTTAATATCTAGTTGACCCTCTGTATATTGAATTTGAAATTCGTTTCCGATATAGGGAGCATCGGTACATTAGCTAACCTTGAATGTCTCATTGGTCTGTTGCCGGGAGCCGAAAATGTGGCCGATGTGGATCAAAGCCTGAAGACCACAACATATGGTGGAGTCGTGGCCGTAATTCTTAGGCATTCGCTATGCGGAGGACAATACCCACGTAGTTATCAAAATAATGACTCTTGTAATGATGAAGATATCTGGGGAATTGAATCAAAACCATTATCGAATTCAAACAAATTTAAAAAAAAATTATTTTACGGAACAAATTAATAATTCAAAATTTTCCTCACCTGAAGTTATAAATCTCCCCATATTGCTGGCTTGACTTTTTCACAGTATTGCACAATTCGAAAAGTATTAAAAATGTTGATGCTTATTTCAAGTTATTAAATAGTTTTCTAACTAAAATCTGTTTGCATAATTTTGCTTGACAAGGTTGATGGTTACGCCTACGTGGCCGGACTGATTTCTTTTCAAGTCAAGTTTGGTAGAAGGCAAATCTCCACGTCACCAATAATTGCAATAGTGGCTCAATATTTACCTTAGTGAGAACTCTGAATGTATATCTCCTCTGCGTAACTTTTGTTTTGGAAACATTTTAGTCATGAGTAAACAAAATGCAAAACAAGTGAGAAGCAATTCCTTGGTTTTCGCGTACCAACCAGTACCTACCGCTACACAAGACCCAGAAATTATATAACTAACTAAAGTTCTGATTTATAATGTGTATTACATTTTGGTACATATGAAAATAAAAAAATCAGAAATACTCAGAAATGATATAGCATCGGCCAACAAAATATTTTGGACGCATATTTGTCAAAAAACCGTCCAGAAAACCGGTTTGCATGCCTGTTTTCTACGCAAGCTCTCTTGATTCCCTCTACGCGCATCGAATTTTAATTCTAATTCTTACCGATTCTGTACAAAATGATTGCGTCCAAAATACGTATTTTAACTGTAATCATAAATGGTCTTTATTAATTCGTGTCTTGTACAATCACTTCAATATTTCCAATGAATAATTAATTAGGGAAAATAATATTACGTAATTTTTAAAATAACTTCTTGTCGTTTTACCGCCTCAAAGCCATAAGGATTGAAATTGTGACACCGGTCAACCAAGAGTTAGAAATAGTGACGAATGCACCGCTGGGCAAGGGTGTCGTCGACACCGTTGTTGTTGTTGTTACTGGTGCGACTGTTGTTGTGGTTGATGGAGTCGGACCTGCGGTTGTTGTAGTTGTCGGACCTGCGGTAGTTGTTGGTGTTGTGTTTGGTGGTGACGAAGTACCTGGGGTAGTAGTAGTTGTAGTAGTCGGACTTGGGGTACTAGGTTCAGGCACCGCAAAGCAATCCCGGAATAAAAATTTCTCCAGGGAATGGTAAAGATGTCGATTCATCCCGGGGCCATTTATACCATGCGCTTCATCCGGGTAACTCTGGAATTTATAAAGAAATTAAGGTAAAAATGGATTGCGCCCACTGCATTAACGAAATTTTCGCCATCGGTCCGCTTGACCACCGGAGACCAAAAATTGCGGTGCGGTTTCTTTCAATACCAAAGGTCAACCTGATATTTTGTAAAAACTGACCAATTGGTAAAACATGATGTCTGCTTGTTCAAGTGCCCTGGATAAAATCATGGACTGTTGGTAATGAACATTGTCATCTGCATTTCCGTGGACCAAAAAGAACTGTTTGTTTCGTAAATTCTCCACTTGCGTCGTGACCTCACTTTTATTGTAATTCCCGTCATTCTCTGTAGGTGTCCCCATGTAACGCTCCGTGTAAATTGTGTCTGGAAGTGGGAAGATAATAAATAAAAAAATTATAAAGAAATGGAAGACAAAAAATAACAAACAAATTTTGTTTATTTGGACAAATGAGCACTCATCCTGGCAAAAAAAAACGTTGTCAAGTTATACTTAAATATTGTGAGATACGTACCATAGTAAAGCCAACTAGTGACTGGAGCGACAGAAATCCCACATTTGAAGACCCCGGTAGTGTCAGTGGCCATTACCTGAAATAAGCCAAGTAAATCTACCGTTCGTTAAAAACCAGTTATGGTTGATCTTAATTGATTTGAGTTTCCGCTTACCATAGCAGTTGCGTATCCACCATAAGACCAACCCCAAATTGCTGTGCGATCAGGGTCAATGTAATTTGTGTTATCGATCAGCCATCTAGTCAGAAATAAAATTAGATATGTTCGAGTCATTGATCTCCAGAACAACTTTTGTGAAAGTCATAACCAGAAAAGTTTAACCGTTTGCTCGCTGAAATATGGCATGGAAGAAATACCGTCATGAATGTTTGACGGATTCGTATGACGTCACAGATTGCATTCCTGGTTTGGCAATTGTATTTCCGGCTGGCAAACGGTTGGACTTTTCGGGGTAGAACCTTCACAAAAGTTGTTCAGGAGACTACAACTTACTTTGTAGCAGCAATTTGATCTTCAATTTCCACACTTCCAAGTTTATCATTCAATTGAAACAAATGTTCTCGGGTTTGTCGCCCTGACCCTCTCCCGTCAATGTAGCCGTAGATCACATTTTTGTCACTTGCGAGAGATGTTCCCCAATTGAATCCGAATCCATATCTGATATTTTGGGAGTCTGGTCCACCATACCTTTAAATTAACGAATTATTTCAATTAAGGTATATGGTCCGAATACAGACAGCAGTGTAAACTGAAATTCTTGACTGCAATATCAATTAGCTAACTGTGGAGAAATAGCCTGTACCACTGTTGCGCGCAGCGGCCGTGTTAAATTTTAAGAATAAAAATAAGAAAAAAAACTTACACGTCAATCATAAGTGGGTACTTTTTGGTTGAATCAAAATTTGGTGGAAGAAACAATTTTGCACGACCGACTGCGCCCCCGGCGAGAGGAATATTGAAAAACGTTTCAAAAGTAGGGACTTCAACGTCTCTCAAATCTTCACGGAGTACATCATTTTTCGTCCAGACGTGCTTCACTGTACCGGTCTGAAACGACAAAAATTAAAGAAATTAGAGTATAAACGCAAATTACTATTAAAATTAAGAAAATAATGACCAATCAAAGAATTCAGAAGAGGACCAACCAGGAATTGAACCCGTAACCAACAAAACAAAAAAATAATTAGTTACCTGAGCTGTTAACCTGAACGCTGTCTCTGGGATTCCGGGTCCGGAACAAGAATGGAGGAAATGAGTGAATTGTGTACTGAATGAAGCAGAATTTGCTTGACACGTCTCTCCATTGGAATTTTGGAGATAACAGGTTATGCATCGGACCATGGCCGACGGTGGTTCATCAGGTATGGCGTATGCTTGAGCCTCGCTCGGGTTACCTCGACCAGTTCCGGAGAAGTAACTGCAACAAGGACAAAGCATATTTATTAGGGTAATGTATTAAGGTATCCTAATATGTCCCAGCGTCCTATTATGCCCCGTGAACTAATATACCCTATTATCCTAATATGCACAAATTTCTAACATCACCCCATTTCCATAATATGCCCCCAACGTCCAAATATACCCAGGTGTGGCATTGCTCCTATGTTCTCATATTCCCGATTGTCCTTTACGCCCGAATGCCCTAATATGCCCAGATGTCGCTCCTTGCCTTAATATCTTAATATCCCCGATTGTTCTATTATGCCCCAATGTCCAAATATGCCCAGATGTCGCTCATTGCCCCAACGTTTTAGTATCCCCGATTGTCCTGTTATGCCCGAATATGCAAATATCCTCAAGTGTGACGCATTGCATCAATGCTCTAATATATACAATTGCCCTGTTATGCCCAAATGTCCAAATACGACCGGGTGTCACGCATTGCTCCAATGTTCTAATATCTCAGTTTGTCCTATTATGCTCCAATGTCCAAATATGCCCAGGTGTCGTGAATTGCCACAATGTACTAATATCCCCGAGTGTCCTATTATGCCCCGTTGTCCAAATATGCCACGGTGTGACGCGCATTGCCGCAATGTTCTAATATCTAACATTGTCCTATTATGACCGAATGTGCAAATATGCCCAGGTGTCAGGCATTGCACCAATGCTGTAATATCCGCAATTACCCTATTATGCCCCAATGACCGAATATACTCAAATGTCGCTTATTGCCCCAAAGTTTTAGTGTACCCGATTGTCCTGTAATGCCCGGGTGTCGCGCATTGCCCCAATGTTTTAATATCTCAGATTGTCCTATTATGCCCGAATATCCAATTATGCCCAGGTGTCGTGAATTGCCACAATGTAATAATATCCCCGATTGTCCAATTATGCCCCGTCGTCCAAATATGCCACGGTGTGACGCTTTGCCCAAATGTTCTAATAAGCTCCGATATGCTAATAAGCATTTCTAGGCGTCTATTGAGTCACGTGATCATATAAGGCGAGACAGGTAGGGCACATTGGAATACAATGGCGTATTAAGACTCCTTACCCTAACAAAAATAATAACTCACATTTGCTCGTTTTCCTCATCCCATCCAAGAATGGAATCTACGTGGAAGCCAGGGAGAATATGAAATGCTCCAGTGGCATTGATTTTTACGATATGTCTGTAAGATTCTGTGGTTCCCGCTGTCTTCGCAGAGCTAAGCGTCAAAATCTGGTTTCCATCTGCTGAATATCGTGCCGAATTAGCATCGATCCAACCAGCTGTTTCAGTTTCCATCCAAATCTGTACGTCTCATGGAATGGAATTGTTAAACTTTACGTTCGTTGGAACTAATCAGTAGTAACTAAACAACGCTTCTTTACTAAGATAAGCTCATACGGTCCAAAGAAACAAACTCGCTAAATTGAAAATCCATTTCCGCAAAGTCAGTCGACACTTTTATTTCTTGGATAGTATGAGCTCACCCAGTAGGTCAGTTGTTAAGTCATCTGAGATAATGTAAAAGCGCACCTGTGAACAAATATAACCATCGGCGCCGTTAGGTTGCCAAGCACAGCTCAACCAAGTTGAGATCTGTTGTCTTCGGTTCAAATGGACAACAACAAGTTCATTACCTGATCTCCAGGAAACGGATGCGATGTAGTGACGATTTCTGGTTTTGAAAATTAAAAAATGAATTAAAAATTGTGGTCAGAAATGAAATCACAACAAAAATGAAAAAAGAACTACTTACTGAGGGATATCGTCTGCCGGATACTTCAGAGTTTGTGGTACAATTATATTATTGAGATCTACAACATACACGGTTGCAATTGGATTTATTTGGCCAGACTGTAAAATTCAATTAAGTATGATTAGTTTTATCTTAATTTCAATATTTAGGGTAATGTGTCGTAATCGGCCCATGTATCTTGAACGGGGTGTATTAGGATACCTTACCCTATTTTTTTTTAAATCTGACCTTTGGATAACGAATGTGAACCATTCTAGGGTAAACTGTCTCTCTGTTCCCAGCCTCACCGTACATGGCGTATTCGAAATCATGGACTAGGCTGTCATCAAATTTAACGAAAGCAACGTGGTTTCCGTTCGGTGAAAACCAGATGGCGTTACCAGTCCCAAACATTTCCTCTGAAATTGATTGAAATTAGTGTAAAAATTATATACTGGCTTATAATTTCCAAACAAACAAACAAGCAAACCTTCATACACCCAATCCGTGTGTCCATTTGAGATGGGGCCGTTCAGAGTGCCATCATTTGTGAGTTGTGTGGCCGTGGCATCGGACGCCGACCTTTTCAAATAAACGTTGTTCTCGAAAACATAAACCAATGTATTTTCTACGGGAGACCAACGCACTAATTGAAGCTCAGCATCTGCCGGACCGACTTGGTGAACCACTCTGTAGAAATAGGAAATGTTAATATCCATATGCTTCGTCAAATACATAATTAGTTGCACTAATACTGGATGTCCAAAGAAAAAAAAATATGTGTTTGTCAAGTACTTACTTTGTGTCCTTATTGATCACGACGTACTTGGCCAGAAATGAGGATCGCCATAACTATAGAATATTCCAATAAATCAATTTAATACCGGGTGCATCATAAATTTGGATCCTTGCGGGAACGACGATGTTCATTTTGTAGCGCACATGAATAATGATTCAAAACCGAATGCGCGCAGCACAGTGCCGCTTTATTCTTAGAAGAGTTTTTCAAAACTGGCTTGGAAATTCGACGAAAAAATTACAAAACTAGTCCGAAAATTGAAGATGCAGAAATTATTCATTTAAAGTCAACATGCTGACTTATTTCGCGAATTCTGGTAATATCGTATATTAAGGAGAGGCGCACGCAGAGGACAGAAAGCTATGGACCACCATGTACCCAGTGAACCACTTCTCTTCGCCACAATTAAAATTAACCTCACCGATCTTCGAGCATAAGTAATCAGAAAGTATTGTCCGTCGGCAGAAGCTGTGAGTGATGCACCCTGCATGAAAAAAAGAAGGTATACAATATAAGGTGAGTACGTGAAACTAATTCTTCCTGCACCAAAATTAGTAACATTGCCCCCTAACCTTATTTTTTGGTAGAAACAACCGGATTTTGGGGGTGCAGGCACCAGTGGGCAAAGTTAGTAATTTTGGTGGCGAAATATATTATTTTTTGAATCCAAAACATAAGTGTTTGAAAAATGTATTCGACTAACCGGATAATTCTGGTATTCCGGTAAGACAGCATCAGCATCGAAGACGACACGGGACGTATTAGTGATTACATTGTATGCCAATGTATTCATCCCACTTGAGTACTGTAGTTCATCATCTGTAATAATGCATAGATTAGGGAGGGTACCCCTAGGAGTTAGTAAATATTTCAAGAGAGTCTTACCAGAAATCCAAGTCCCGCCGAACCCGCCAGCGGAATAAGTGCGTGCCAAGATATCATCCAAAGTGATGGTTTTTTGTTCACTGTGTTTCACGGCGATTGCCAGACACAAGAAAATACCCAAAAATACTGAATGTCGTTGCTAGAAATTGATATGAATTCGATAATTATTCACAAATTTTGAATGAATCATAGTAAGTACTTATCTCTAACAAATTGTAAAAGAAATATAAAAAAGAAAACTACAAAATTTGAAAAATATTTTCGGAACTCGACTATCTGGAATATTCAAAATATGCAATTGAAATGTTGACTACAATTAATAAAACGGTTAAAATTATCTATTAATTTAATTAGTAGAAATCTCTAACTCACCGCAGCCATTTCTGTTGACAAATTTTGGGAAAAATCACCAAATCACCTCCGATGAGGAAAAAGTTATGGGATGAAGTGAATTTGGAATTCCAGCTCAAGTGTTATTATAAATCAATTCATTTGCATGATCAAATCGTTGGTATAATGTAGAATTTCCATTAATTCGTGAATAAAAGTAGACATGATGGCATGAAGGCACTGATTAATCTCAAGTGTTGTCACATATTGAACCGATAGCAAAACTGATGAATTCTATTACTTGTATGTCTACGTGGTCTATAATATCAGGACTTTACCCACAAAAGTTTGTCGTACAGGGTGTCTCTTGTGTTTACTCCTTGAACCGATCTCTAGCGATGTACAGGGTGCCTAATATGTAAGGTCTACCTCCCCCACTACAGCAGGAACCACAATAGGTACAATCAAGCGGAATACCTCGTTGGAATGATCAGGTCAAATGGAATATCAAACACCGTATTTCGGCTCCATCTGAAAATGTGTTCTCCCGCAGAGCGCGACGGAATTAAAAGAAATGAATGTTTCCTCATTTTCCAGCCGGTTTTTTGTGGAGCGTCCGTTTGAAAAGCTGTGAAAACTTGAACATCTCTAAAATTTGGAGCCGTGTGTCGACAATTCGCGGTGGGTGCTTGGGAAAATACCCTTCCGTGTGATTTGCTTCAAATTTGGCACAGTGAAATACTTCGACCTTTTAAACAAATGGCTGAAGTCGATTACCCTTTAAACACTCAGGGTCACCACCCAGAGGGCGCCAAAGTTGGGTTTGTCGTACCCTCTTAACCGCAAAAATGACCCCCACCAAACTCGTTCCATTTGTTGAGACGAACAACTTCTCCCTCTAGCACTTCTCTCTGCGGTCAAAGGTTGAGGTCGCAGGTCAAGGGAACCATAGTACATAGTATGACCCGATCTGCGGCAAACCAACACGGCCCTCATTCTCCAAAAATACGTTGTGTTACATTAAGATCCGTGTGTTTTTGTTAATTTTTGGAAACGAATTCCGTTCTCCGTCCCCGTCCACCCAACACTCACAAATGGTACTATTAACGAGGAAGTTCATTAGTAAGGTCGACGTGTGAGACGCGGTCTGTTTACAACATTTACGGTCTGTTGAATTAAAGATTATTCGATCTTATCCGCAAATATCAGATCAGATAAAAATAAGTATTTGATCCGAAATTATCAGATTAGATAAAAATGAAAAATATCTTATCCGAATTATCTGATCTGATCCGAGCCTTAGTTTGGAGTTTCGAGACTAGAATGGGGTTTAAAACCAATGAAGCCACGCTCCCGGATAGTAGAAACAAGAAAACCCGAATGTGTACGACGCGGAGTCCACTGAATAATTTTATTTTGTAACATGAAATGTACTTGTTTTATTGAGATTTAATTTCCTTTTTCTCCGATTCTATTCTTTCAAAGGAAGGAAAGAATAATAATAGTAAAATACACGTATACACATGATTGATTGATACGTTTTCATTAAAGTCATCAACTCCATAGCTCACACAATATAATCGTAAGATACGTCACATTGACACATCAGTGAGTGTCGCTGATTCCGACTTTTTAGACTTAAATTCATGTAAGGGGCGAATGGGTACTTTCGTTTAAGCACGGTCTGTTCGGATAAAACATATCCGGATATTTCGAATTAATAAATTTACATTATTCATTTCTGTTTTGTCTATCAGTATTCATTAATTAACAATCTAACAGTTGAGCATAAAATTTAATCGTCAAAAAATAAAATATTGTCTTTGCGATTCATGACTTTTTACCTCTGTCTGTTTTTAGACAAATTCAGTTAGGTAGCTCAAAATAAAAATCAGTTGGCAAAAAATATTTTAGACTAAAGATATTGATTGAAATAACATGGAGTAAAACCAAAAACAAGAAACCTAACAAAATTCAATGGATTCAGTGATGAAAATGTGTGACCCCAAGAGTTCCATCGTACCGTGACCGTCTGCCACAATTCTCACTATGACCCCTACCTTGTATTATAAAATTAGAATTATAATTGCCAAGGTTCAATTTCATTTCCCGATATGTCGAATATCAGCTTCCACATATAGTGATAGGTATAAATTAAATGGTTTCCTAGACATGTGGCCTCAACCTTTGTCCACAGAGAAAACTGCTAGAAGTAAAAGTTGTTTGTCTCAACAAGTGAAACAACTTTTGTATGGGTCGTTTTTGCGGTTAAGAGGGAACGACAGAACGACACACGCAACTTTGGCGACCCCTGTGGGTGACCCTGAGTTTTTTTTTAAAGGTAATCGTGTTCAGCCATTTTGTTCAAAGGTCGAAGTATATCTCTGTGCTAAATTTGAAGCAAATCGCACCGAAGGAGGTTTTCCCATGCATCCGACGCGACGTGTGCTCTCGGGAAAAATGAAATTTCGAGGCATAATCGACTCGCACAAAAATTGTCGACCCTTCGCTCAAAATCTTCAGAAAAGACTTGCGAATGTGGTAGTGACAAGTTCAAGTTTTCATGGCTTTTCAGGAGGAAGCCCATAAAAAACCGGCGGAACACATTTTCTAAATTCCATCCAGCGCTGCACGAGAACGCGCTTTCAGATGGAGCTGAAATATGGTGTCTGAGATCTCCTTTGAGCTGATCTTTCTGACGAGGTAATTCACTTGATTGTACCTATTGTGGTTTATGCTGCAGGGCGGGAGACAATACATATTAGACACCCTACATTCTATTTGATTGTGGTTCATGAGTTTTTATCATTCTGAGTACTTATTTGACACCCTGTACATCCCCTCACTGTACATTTGTACATTGAACACACGACTTCCATTCCATTATTAATGTGAAGTCAAGGACTTTATGTTATGCTCCGGTTCATTGTGTAATTGTATCCCGTAATCTCTGCACCGCGTTTAATGGAATTATTATTGGATTAGGTAATTTGAGCAAACACGTCAGAATCACAAGCAAAATGAAGCAAATACATATTACCTTGAAATAAAAGCAAAGGCAGAGCAAATTTGTACCAAATGCAAATATTTAATCCCAACTCTTTTACAGTATGGGTCATAAATATTTTTTTTAAATTTAAACTCAAACATGCATAAGGTTTTGTGTTATGAGGAATTTTATGTTAGAAATAATTTAAACGCCTTAATGAAGGTACTAAATTCTAAGCGACATGGAATTTTGTATAAGACACTACAGTCGGAATATAATTTTAATAGGCGATCGTTAGTTATGGACCGCCATGTACACCAGACAATATTAGAATTGGAATTTGGAACATGACTTTGATATATTTTATTTATCTCATTTGCCCTTTGTCTCATTTTGATTCCCCATTATGAAATACGATTTTGAAATTTCTACATTTACTGGCGAAGTACACGGAGCGGGAATTCGGACTCATTAATAAATTTATTATTAATGTCATGAATATTTCTTAATCACATGAATTAATCAATCAACTTGTCACAATCCTTCGAATTCTGTAACTTTTACTGATAATGAGTTTTGATTTGTAGTAATATAATTGTAGTTTGGTATGTTATGTGATGAAAGTACAGGGTGGCACATAGCCTGTCCTATACAGGGCGTTCCACATTTTCTAAACTATTCATCCTCACAATCATATTCTTCAGGAATTAGATTCGTTTCTACAGGTTTTGGTGGTGTTTGTGCCGGTTTTCTTGTAGGTTTTGGTCGTGCAGGTGCAGGTGCATTTGTGCGTGGTGGCTCAGTGGTTGTGGTTGTGGAAGTTGTTGTTGTTTTTATCGTCGTCGTCGTTTTTGCTGTAAAAGTCATAAAAATTAATGTAAAATTAACTAATTTTGTTAAATTTGCAATTTTGTTGCATCCTAAATCGGAGTTGAATAAAACGGAAGTAGGAACCGAACACGGGCCCCGACCTTTTTTCTTGCCCGTTCCTCCGTACTCGACCGGTAGCTCATCTTTTGGGGTGACCTTCAAAAGTTCAGCTTTCCACTCTTCTTTATTCGACGCATAAATTTTGAAGCCCTTAGCCGTTGACTCCGACAAAAGCGGTTTGATCAACTCAAATACCGGAATAAATAAGCGCGGCGCTATTCAGAAAATATGACGAAAAATTGTACCGGATGGTTCAAAAAAATATTTTTGAAAAATAAAAGTCATACTGTTAATGCAGTAAATTCTGATAGACCTGGCCACATAATAAGTCTCCAAATGTTTGGCAAAATCCAGAATGAGCGGAATACCTGGAATTGAAATACAGTCTGAATGTTGACAACAGTGTAAACTGCCAAGAGCAATATCTCAAAACAAGTCTTACAATTCAGACACCCATGCGTCGTGAATGAATATCCGTTCATATCCACCAAAATCATGAATTTATTCACATCTTCTCCAGTTGCTTCCCGGATTTCTCTAATTTTTGTCAATCCAGATTCCAACATTTTACCAAAGTATCGTAGGATTTGAATTTTCTGTCCAGAAATTATAATGTCCCGAAGATTCCATCGCCCGAAAGACATTAAAATCACTAGATGGGGGGGAAAAAACCAAAAATGGTAATTTTTTGCCATTTGTGGGCGTGTTCATGAAGGTAAGGGGTGGGGTTATTTAATTTTAGGTCACCTGGTCTCCCTTCTTTGTCCAGCCAGCCCACTTTAAATGGATATTTCTTTTCTAGGGTTGGGAATGATTCCTCCATAATGTTACTCATTTCTGCGTCCCTCCACCACTTCATGGTCTGTGTGAGTAAGAATGCACTATTTTAATTAATTTTATATTTAATAATTAATTACGATTTTAATTATTCACGTTAGCTTTTTTAACGTTGGAAAAATTAATTAATCAATTAATTCACAGGAGTAATTAAAATGTTTTTTATTATGGGAAGTTGCAATTTGAAATTATTTAAATATTGAAAAATCAAAAACTATTATTTTTAAAATTGGTAGAATTAAAGTTATAATTAATCATTAAAATTAGCCGGGAATTATTTGTAAATTTTAAAATGGAATAAAATATTATTTGTAGTTTTCTATTTCCAACTGCTAGTCTTTAATAATTTAATAAGTGTAATTCATTTTTTTACTTACGACTTTAATATTTTCAGCCGTTTTCGGAATATTCAACTTCTTTGCTGTAAATGAAGGCAAAAAATGTGTATTACTGTATCATCCGTCAGTGAGTGCAACAAAAATTATCCAACTTTTCCCTACCTCGTAAGAAATTGATTAAATACTCATCCGTTTTCATGTAGTCTTCTTCCAGCTCATCTTCAACCATACTTTTTAACTATAATTAATTGAAAATTAATTAATGTTTTAGAATTCTTAATCAGGTAATTCGTGGAATAAAAAAATATCATGAATTATATTTAGTGTAGGTACAAATAAAATAAAATTTCCTTTGAAACTTTTTCACATTTTTTTTAGAGATAACCTCTTCAAGTGCAGTGACTTCTTCTGGAGTATAATCTGTATCCATTGCCTTTCCCGCAAACGCACCATGATTTATTAACAGAAGGAACGAAATAACAAGAAAAATACTATGAAATTTCATGTCAAAGTCACAAAATAAAATAAAATGTTTAAAATAAAATTTACGATCTACTCCAGGCAAGGAATATTTTATTACTAAACTGAAAAGATCTTCCGACTATCTTATTTAAAGTAAGCATATTTCATTGACGTGTGGCATGTAAATTGTATAAAAAAAGCTTACAGTTCATGAAACTTTCGTACTTGATATCAAAAATATTGTCAATTTTCCTCGTCTTGCTCATTCAACCAGAAATAGACTCAATTCTTCTTCCCGAGGGTAATTGACTGGATTGAAATGGAGAAGGGAAGAAAAATAATAAGGCAATTCATCACACATTTCTGAGAACAACCAAATGCATGGAGAGAGTTCAGAGTTCAAAATTTTCTTCAGGTCATTCCAAGTAAAATACGGAATAGAAAAACTCTGAATATTTATTAATTGAGGAGATTTTTATATAATATAACGATTGTGTAGGCATAGACAAATAAATATTTCGGTTTCAAAATCCAGGATTCTTTTTTAGAAAACTGGATTATCTAAGATTTTACGAACATTTATGTTTACAAGACTATAGAATGCAAACATATAGAGAGCTAAAAAAATATGACAATGCGTTTTGGAATGGAGTATATTTATTCGAGCCGTTGAATTTCATTGTATAAGTTTGTCCTAGGTTTTCTGACCAAGAAGTCAAATAGAATCGTATGAAGTTTAACCGCAAAACTTTTTTTAAATTAATTTTTATGACCCGTCTTACTACAATAGGCCTATAGACGATATGGCGATTTACAAAGGTTTTATGACTCAATCTGACAAGGGAACGACCCAAGGTTTCGGTCCTACCTAGACCAGCCATACACTTTTTCACACTCATTGGGATCCCCTGACATGAAAACAGTTGAAAGTCGTGTGTACAAACGAAGTACTTTTTTTGGCCTATGTTCGAAAATTTAATTTAAAAAATCCTGAGGTCCCCTCTTTGAAATTTTTTAAATAGTGTGTTGTTAAAATGCATGCTGTTTCCGGCGTTTTTCATTTCGCGTCAATGTTGAGAGATGCCCATTAGATGCATTGCAGAATATTTTGAATAAATTACGAATAATTTCTTTCGTCAAATTTTTAGTTCCCTTAAGTTCATTGGAATATCCAATCAAAATCTTGACCAAATTTTTGTTTTTGAATTTTTTTAAAATGTTGTGTAATGCATCTAATGGCCATCCCTCAACATTGACGAGAAATGAAAAACGACGGAAACAAACAGCATGCATTTTAACACAGGATTCAAAAAATTTCAAAGGGAGGACCTTTTGATTTTTTTAATCAAATTTTTGAAGTTAGCCCAAAAGAAAGTTCCTCATATGAACTCACGACTTTTAACTATTTTCATGTCCGGGGATGCCAACCGGTGTGAAAAAGTGTATGGCGGGTCCAGGTCGGACCGGCACCTCGGGTCGTTCCCTCGTGAGTCAGACTGCAATAATTTTAACATGACGATGGAACCAGAAACCGGGCGGGCATAATTGATTCCGATAAAACAGCCATGCGTGTGTGTCCTGTATTCGTATTTTTTCTGGTGACATTAAAAGGATTCAATTTATCTATCTATGTCCATTATGGCTTCTACCATGTGCAAAATTATAATGCGTGCAGTACTCCTTTAGCGTTTATTCAAATCTCACAATTCTGCTCCCGTCATATCATTATTCAAACAAAGAAATTTTAAAACATAAGTAGAATTACTGGATTCAATTGAATTAAAAAATTAGAATCTAACGGTCGTCTACAGTCTCAATACGTTCAGGGTCTAATTTTATCTATCATGTCCGAACCCGAAACCCAATTCCTGATCTTCGAATTCCTGTCCGACGTTCTTGACGATGTGCAGAAACAAGAAATACTCAAGAAAAGAAAGAAGATCATCACCGACTTGACAAATTACTACTACCGGAATAGTGGTTATGTAGTTCCCAACTTCTCTGATCCGTGGGTTCAATCAGTTTACATTCGGCAATACGTTCCTTGTCATGCAAACATTGTGTGTGCGGCAATAAAGAAGTGTAAAAAAAAGAACCAAGAACTGAAATATATATTTGACAAGAAACTAAAGAACCGTATCCATATGGCTTCCATTGGGGCTGGACCAGGAACGGATCTGTTGGGGGTCATCAAATATTGCGTACAGGAAAATAAGTTTGCAAACTTTTCTTTGACCGGAATTCTTACCGATGATGCTGCAGGTGAATGGCATGATGTGATAGATAGATAGATAGATAGATAATTGTGGTTTTATTGTGTTCCATAAGCAAGCCCATAACACAAAACCGAACGCAGAAATTTTGAAATTTTTGAAGACAAAGTACAAACATTGTTCACTTTTCAATAACTCATTTCATAAGCTTAGTCAATTTCCATTTCCAGGTCAACTTTTTTCGAACTTCACAAACGTTTAATCGAAGACACTTGACCTTAAATCTGCCAATATTAAAATCATTTGAGTCTAGTATTTACTTTACAAGCAAACATTTCGAATACCTCCATAGTCTTAAAATCAAAATCAAATTATTCAATATGGAAAACATTAGAGTAATGAATTGTCAAAATTACATGGGTTC
>JAQFYE010002691.1:0-17284 GCA_034694305.1 Protaphorura glebata
TTCTCTGACAATAATTAGTTCTAAAAAGTGTCCAAACCTTTTATCAAAGAATTTAGAACTACAAGTAGATTTCCTTCAATTACATTAACGAACCTAAAGTTGGACGTCTTTGAGCAGAGCGTCCCGATATTGGGAAATTAACATCTTTATAAATATTCGGATTAAAAACGGATAACACATAAATGAACATAAAATCCGAAGTTAGTGTCTGAATATTACTATGTTGAAAGTAACGGAAGAAATTTCTCCGTTTTTAGTAGTTTTCTATTACAATCAGGATTCCAAGTTAAATAGAAAAAATAAACAAACCTTCAGACGTCACGACCCCTAATGGTAAAAGTACTCGTCTTAATGATGAACGTATTAAGGAATTATATAAGGGTTTCAAGAAACATTTTGTGACTCATGACCACATTTTAGTTTATCGACGGTAGAGACACGTTAGAATCCTAGTAAATAAATAATATCTCACCTTTTGGGCCCCGAGACCCCATTATGGTTTAATACTTCATAATAGTGCTTCAACTATTTCCTTGTCAGTTAGGTCTCGAAACCCTACAGGACAATTCCCAGACAAATAATTGATTTAATAAGTAGCAAGTTAATCCCACTTGAACTTAGATATTCGGGTTCAGAATTCATTATTTGATTCTGAAGATTATAGTGAGTTAAGTCTCACTCGTACCCACCGTGGAAATGAATTACACTTTTTGAAAGAAGAGAAGTATCCTTCAGTGCAGCCACCCTTGGTAATCATGACCAGAAGACGTTTTTACGTAAGTTCTACTTGTTAAGCACCTCTGCACCTCTGTTCAAATATACAAGTGTAGGTTATAATTATCGCACGCAATTAGGAACAAAAATAAAATGGATCCAATAGTCTTAACAAGGAGGGAATAGAACATCACAACTCAATATCAATTAAATGAGTTGTTAGAAATAAGTTCCTACAAGTTAGAAAGTTTCCCCAAGTTAACTGGTTTGACGAAACAGTTAAAACCCCAAGTAACCCCTGGATAAATATTAATGGTGCACTCGGCTCTTAGTCGCCTAGGATTAAGGCGGACGAAAATTAGTTGAACTAGTATTCCAAAACGTTGTTGTTTAATAAACTAACTAGTTCGGATTCACTGTTGGAAGTTATATCTGAAAGAAAACGTTATGTTTTAGTCGACAGTTGGAATCATACATTTTAGACGTGCGGATTCTCATGAGGTATGAGATCAAAAGAGCAAAACAATTCTTTCAAGCAATTCCTAGTAAAGTGTTAATAAAGAATTCAAATAAGTATTTTCACGAGTATGACGATAAGTTAAAGATAACTTAGTCATTTAACCCAGTAATTCGACCGCGTCAGATATCGCATGGAGCGATGAGAATGCGCCGGTCCCTCCCCCACATATTGATGTCATTCAATATAGGATTGATCGAGAACACACTTTCCCAAGTTCTCAGGTAACAAATTGTTCACGCGTGTTGCGGCTTGATTATTTTATGCGCAAATCAGATAGCGTCTGACTTTCTGTTGGAATGTGTTTAAACTAGTGGAATACGGATTCAAATTGCGTAATCTAGTTTATAAACAGCCACGGACTCTCTGACTTTTAATGCGACTTAAATTATTGGTTTCTAGGACACAAGGTTGTCATATCTTTCTTAGCGCGTCGCGGACATAGCCGACCAAAGATCATTCAAATATTCGGATACAACGTTTTATTAAAATTATCATTTTGACTGGACAAAATGCATGACGCTTTTTATGACACAAACAGCTAACAATAATTATTCTTCAGTCCTTCCTGAGTTGAAGGCCAGACTGACATAATATTTTGCTAGAGCATTATACCGCCATTAAATTGAGCAAAGAATTTTAGTATAAATAAAATTGGCTTGATTCTAGATTGACCAAGTCGAATTCAATGTTAGAGTTTGAATTGATATGATTATAGAAACAAGAACCTAGCAGTCAAATCAATATTTGCTAAAGTATAACGTTTAAACATTTTCAGTACATTATTACGTTTAAGGATTTCTAGTTAGTTCAAGCCAGCCAGCCAGCAAGATGTGGAGTATCAAAGGTGAGTTTAAAAACTGAATTATCACGCATTCACGCATATCATTCAGTTTAACCGTGTTAAACCTCGTGTGTTTTCTGATTCCGCCGTACTTTGACATTTGAACAGGTTTCTTACAAAAAGTCAACTGTGATGTACAAGTGGGAAGTACAAGGCCTGCTAAAATATTTGGACTATGTGAAGGAATTTGATGAAATATTTGTCCATGAAACTGATCATGTCAAATTTACTTCACCCGAGGATTTAAATGGGCTCTGGTATGTTTTCGAAATTATTATTAACCTATTTATTGAGTAGTCTTTACGGTAGGCAATGTGAAACGCGAACTACATTTTTAATCCCAAAATTTTAGGAAATTCAAAATCCAGTCTTCCAAAACTCAACATGACGAAATCCCGTACACTTTTGCGAGCGCAAAATACACGTACGAGGAAAATTCGAAGAACGAAAGAATGAATATTGGGACGCGAATCAAAATTGTCTATGGTCCTATGTACTCCACAGCAAATGAGTTCATGATCACAAGGCCCAGTGACAAATATGTTCAAAAAGTGAAAACAATCACGAATTTGGTCACGCCTGGAAAATCATCTACCAATTCGAATAGTTTGAATTCGCAATCTACGGTAAAAACGAAATCGGTGACTAATACCAGTCCGCGAAGAGTCTTACCAGCATGGTTCTCAGCTGGAGCGTCCTCTTCTGAAGAAGACAATGACAATGAAGATGATGATGAAAAACGAAAAGAAAAAACTAACAAGGAAACGACAACAACTTCCCCCAGAGTCGAAAAATTTATGGAAGTCAATCGCGTGACAGTGACCTTTGACACTGTCAATATTCAACCTTTGTTAGAAAGTTTAAGGAGTCAAACGGATAATTCAAATGATGAGAATTCTGCAGTTGATTTGACATTTATAATTGATTATTACATTCCAAATGATCCGATCGTGACGGAACAAATGAAATGTTATATTGGAAATTTTACTCATCAATTGAATTCATTCAGTACAATTGGTGTACAAGTACAAGCTCAGTCTCAAGAAGTAATCTCGCAACCGCAACCCCAACTGGCGACTAAACTTGGTTTGTTAATGTTCCTCGCACTTAAACCTTTCCATTTTCAAGCTCTTCAACCCCCTACCGGATTCGAATCCTAAAACCGTGAACCAACTCTCATCTTAGACCTGGCCAGAACGGGAAATGCGAGTTGGTTTAAGGTTTTTGAGTTCAACTGTTCTTGGTGCGGCGGTGGGTTTTCCGTTGAGCTTGGGAGTGGAAAGGTTTAAGTTCGAGCAGCATTATTTGCTTATTTATTTTGAACATTCCATAATCTCAATGATTGTCTTATATTCCAGTCACACGGTTCCAAGCTCCATCTACAGTGGTAGTAACTTCTAATGTAACTGAAGTAAGCGGGCAAATCGGAAACACTCCTATCACAGGAAACACAGGGCCAACACCGCCATTCATGGCCGATTTGGACGGTCTATTTCTAAAAGGAGAATTTTCGGATATGAATGTTATGGTTGAAGGTGAAAAAATTCCAGTTCATAGGATTATTCTTGCAAGTAAGCAAATTTAGCCAGCCTAGTTAAAATTTTATTAAACAATTCTTATGTCACTACTCCCATCCCTGCTGGTGCAAAAATTTTATACTATCAATTTAAAATTGGAATAGATGCATTTATGATTTCTCTAAATGTTTTGCTGTTCTTCCGACTTTTTTTTAATCTTCGACAAACTTTTCTGGCTTTTAAGGATTTATCCATTTGTGTTAAATTTTGTGGGCTTTTATCAGTAGTTGTTACCAACCGGATTACATCATAAGTACAAGTACTTTATTTACAAAATTGTTTCGCTATTTACGTCTAAACAGATTCGAGTCCCTACTTGGCATACATGGTCCGAACTTCAAGTAATTTGGGCGAATTCAAATTATTTGACAATTCCGTTGGGCAAAATGCAACCAGGGAAATCCTGAGATACATTTACACTGGGAAGGTGAAAAGCGTGGATTTAATCGCTGATCAAATCCTCATTGGGTCTCATCTAGCAGGACTCTCTAAATTGGAGAAAATAGCCACAACGTTCCTCATGAAAAATATAAACATTGAAAATGCGATTCGAATTTATTCACTCGCGAAAGATGTGGACTCAGAGGTGCTTACGAAAGCGGCTGTAGCAGTTATCCGACAGTAAGATTGTCGTTCTTTTTTCTAATTACCTTAAAGTTTTTACTATAACTAGAGACACAAAGGTTTAGAATTTTGCCACACACCGTCCTGTCTATCAAGTGCATTATATGTATATATAGTCATTGTATTATCTAAGTCAAATACTAATAAACCGTTGTAAACATTTTACAGGAACAAACAAGCGGTTGTCTCACAATCAAAGGACTTTCAGAAATTAGCTGCGAAATACCCAGCAATTATATTCGATTTATTCCTTTCATAAGGAAAAACTGAATTTCCAAAAATGTAAAAAATAATACAAATCATCATAGCCAAATAATTGACTAAGTAAATACGACCATATCAGCATAACCTTTCAGAAGTCACCATAACTGCTCTACAACGAACGGCTTGGGATCTTTTACAATCATTTGCTAGGTTTGAATCTTATAAGAGAGGTAGTATGATTTTTATTCTGGATCTTATTAAAAATGTGTTGCTGTTGAAATAAAGTCGTGTTAATGTCAGGATAACATTTGTTCTCTGCACTATCTAATTCTGTTATCGGTCACCTCGGCCTACAATGTACACTTTTCCTACACGCGCAAATGTCGCACAAATCCAAAACACATAAACATTCCGTTTTTACATTTATTGTTCTAATCTCACAATTTTTACTCGCTAAAAAATCTATCAAGAGCAAACAAAATAAAGTAAACAAGTACGTATACTACAAATGAACCATTTCAAACCAGTGAAGTCGTTGAGCCACACAGCTACAGCAATCCCTATTTCAATTGATATTGTTAACATTATCAGCTTCATTGGAGACAAAATATTTAAAGGTCACATAATTATAATTCCGTAACGTTTTGTAATTACGTAATCAAATTTACACGATTCGATTTGCTGTCTTAAATTTACGAATCTAAAAACAACAGAAAATGGATTTTCTGACCATGCTGAAAATTATTTTTCAACAGTTCCTGGTTTTGGTTAGCAATTCAAGTTCAAAAAGTTAAAATATTCCTATCATTACTTAATTCATAAAATTCTGATATTATGGTGATAGTTACTGGACATCTTATATTGTCTTTTAACAATCACGAGTGGACTGATCATGGGGAAATTAATTATGTTCAACGTAAACAACATCGTTGGAATAAATGTCCAAGAGGAACATCGCAATCCTAATCAAATATACAAGAAAGTAATTTTGGCATCGATTTTCATGATCTTCTTTCTTCGATTCGTCACAATTCCGGAAGGTCTAAAACTTCAGGCTTGGCTCAAGAAAAAGTGTTTACCTGTGCCGGATTCAGTTTCTTTTGTCGTAAGTACTTTTGTTAAGTTGTTTTATTATGATCAAGAATTTCAGTTTACGCTGTTGTCAACGTTTGGACCGTTCGGGCGTATGAGCTGAAATACTGGCTCATATTTAGTAGTAAGGATTAAGTATTTAAAACTGTACGGCGCTTTCTTTCTTGTATCATTTGTACAGATTGTCGTTGGCAAATTCCTTGTCATGCCGTTTTGCTACGTAACATTGGTAATCCTTTTTGAAGGACGATACTGTTATCAAAGTTTGAACCTCGGATTGATCAAAGATTATTTCACGTCAGCGTTCGGAAGTTTGGATGACATGTCAAGGTCATTTAATTATTCATTCAACCGAAGAGGTAAATTCACTTTTACAAATTAGACGTCCAACCCGGACGTCAGTGGTCAGTAACCTTTGTCATTGGTGGAGTATTTTGCCGTGTTTAATCTCAATCTTCTGTATTTTCCAGACAAAAATATGGATGAAGCAGCTAAAGAAAATTATTTCACCATTATATTGACTTTGGCATTTGCCATTCCAATTTACCGATTGCTCAAATTTTATTGGACATCTGGGAAATCTGTTCTCACGAATGAATATCAAAATGATGAACGTGAATTGTTACCCGAAAAATATTCCTCAGAGGGTAAAGATAAATGCGAAACGGTTACTGCAATAAATTGGCGATGTCAGTTCTACGCAACCGTAAGTTCCTAGTGGATGGTATTTAAAGGCTTGAAAATTCAATAATACCGATCGAAATATTGCGAAATCAGATAACCTCATCAGATATATTCGTAAAATATAGGGCATTTAAAAATTGTCGCATTGATAATTATATTTATATCCGATATTAATTTTAAAACAATTTACATTTCGTTTAGTTCCTGGAACTGAGCGAATATTTTTTGTTCATTGGATTTCTGTACGCCATTACGAATTTATCGGACTCTTGGGAACTCGGAGACTTGTGCACGTTAGCTTTATATCCTTTGGCATCTGCTGTAGGCTTTTTTATGATTGGTTTAGAAGCTCTAAATCGTAGAACAGCTAAACTTGGTGGTACACAGGTTCGTATTAACTCTTTGCAACCGCGATTTAAAATTAATCCCCAATTAATTATCTAATAATTCTTTTCACAGATACGCGTATTCCAAAACATGTTCTACCTGTTATATTTCATCCCACGGACATTCATGCTATACCATAAGAATTTGGATGACAATGGTCAGATTTTTTGTAACGACAACGGTCAAATGGATATGACGAATACGATTTCACAGGACTTTGTAATTTTCTCTTCAATTTGTGTTTATTCCATGTGGAAAATTCTTATATTGTGCAATTCCAATAGTCGTAAGGTTGGTTATCTCTTATTATTAGTACTCACTACAGAGACATATTTCAAATATACACATTTTGAATTCTTGACTTTATTGAATTCCAGAAAGGAAATGACCAGAAGGAGATTTCCAATGAGAAAAATCGAATATGTCGAAAAAATTAAGAGTAGTCCACTTCTCCAAGTGTGAATTTGCGATATAATTCAAATACAGGCACAAGGTACGACGCCTTACTCTAAATTGAAATGGTAGAAATATTTCTGGAAAAGTTCAAATATGTTTTAGTATTCCATTTTTATATACTCTACAGATGATGTGAAAATAAATCTCAACTTCGGTTTTTTTTTTAAATATAATTATTGATTTGTTTAAGATTTGTTTAAAAAGTTCTTGGTTTCGTCCCATTCCTCGAACTAATTAATCCTGGCCACATAATAATCGATCGCCTTGAGTTTTTAAGAGATCTTAAACCGTCACACAACAAAATACTACGGGGTTTATTCAAATAAAGTTCATCAGCACAAATAACTTACGGTGGTCTAAGACAAAGACACATATCGTCTTAAGTTATTTTCTCCAACAATATATACAAAAAACTGTCTAAAAGTCCTGGATCGTAATTCTGTTTGGATATTCGAATCGGGAAAAATATTTAATATTTTCACTCATGCTTGTCACTTTTTTAGTATCATTGAATATCATTTGGTTTTAAAAAATAAGTGAGATTGTGCCATTCGTTGGTCTACGGTTTCAATAATTGCAAAATTAATCCTAGCATCTGCAGTAAACAAATTTTCATTTGATCCTGCTAAATCATGACGATTGTGGACATACTAATGTCATAAAAACACAATCTTTTAACGAAACCGAATCAATATCAGAGGCAGTGACACTGATATTGTATGGGTGGTAATTGCGACAATTAGTTTATGAGGTTTTTTATTAGATTTAACGTTAATAGCACGTGGACTGCTGGAGAATAATACAAGTTCAGGCCAGGCCCCATACTCATAGTCTCTATGATCACACAAGATCACACAAGATCCCGCAAAATGTACTGTTTAAACAATATTGGAAATTAAGTAAGGACCCTGTTCAACTAGGCTGCATTTTTATATGTTTTAGCCCTGCACCTTTTGAACAATTTGAGTGAAGGTTCTAAATACAAAAAATTTAAGAACTAAAAAGAAAAATACTCCGTCTGACTTTTGCACCCACCAATGCTTGCTTTGTCAGGACACACTTCCCATTTTCCATTTGGAATTAGCGAAGGTGGTTCTCTATAAAGTTTAAGGAAAACCTTTATCGGTTTGGAGGATTAGGATTTTTTTTTAATCTAACAATTTTACTTCAAAAACTACACATGAGACATGAAGCACGTCCTAATCCCCCTGTGTAGTTCCATTGGCCAATTTTACCACTTCCCCGGGTAGCGTCTTAAGAAAAGTAGTTCAAGTTGACCCAGTGTTACACATCATATTATATCGAAAATGAATTCAAATCTAACTGGATCCAGATTTTCCATAAGGTGTGTACGGTGTCCTTTATTCCTGTTTTATCGAAACGTGAGGTCACGGTGTTTACCAAGTTTCAACTCCCTCTTTTTGTGGGATTTATCTACGCACTTATGTTCCAAGTAACCATGTAGCACACCATTATATTTGGTACCCTGTGTACAGGTTTAGACGACCATAAACCAATGAAATTGTGTAATTTTATTGTCCCAAAATTTCTAGACTAAAAATTCTTTCCAGTAAGATCGATTAGGAAATAGTTTTAGTTATTTATCCAGAGCGGCAATTAGAATGGAAGAAGTGACGTCCGGAGATGAGTATGAGAATTAATAGATTGCTTTGTAATTTAAAATGTCTACCAGATCATAAAATAAAAAAAATTATAAAGTAATAATAATTCATAAATCAAGCAGAAGAGATAAGGTTGATATAATGTTAATTTAATGTTCACACAACATGCATTACTGACATATTAATCTTGACACAGTTTTACTGCCGTGAGTCACAAGCACACGGTAACATTTTTGCTGCGACTCTTTTGTCTCAGGGATTACAGGAAATAAAATTGATCCGGTATAATTATGATTTAAATCAACTTACACAAATTCTGACCATTGACCATAAAATTTATTATTCCGAACACTATTATGTATGGTATGAATGTATTCTCATATTTTAGTTGCACAGTTGTCGTCACTTTGGTTTGGTCAGGTCTGATCAGTGCAGTGTGAATTAGGTAAAATGGTTCCGTCCAATGATTGCTTGAAACTAGCCATTTTAACCGTAGTTTTACTTGCAAAATTCAGCAAGGCGCAAGATGCGGTTGTGGATATTGAGGACTTAGGAAAGATTCGGGGAGAGTGGATGTACCCGATTGGCTCTTTCAAGCCATACACTCAATTCACAGGAATACCTTACGCTAAGAGTCCCGAAGGTCAAGGCCGTTTCCTTGTAAGTTTTTGAAGTTAATCCGGTCACGAATCTATGGCGTGTAATGAGACGTTCTCTCTCTGACACATTTCGGTTGGTTTAGCTTGGTCCGTACCGAAGCAACCTATAGAATTATATCTCAAGAGGTCAGAGTACAGTCATGAAGCAGTTCTAATTACTCGGCGAGCGCAAGTAGTGGGTAACCCCCAAAGCCCCCTTTAGCTTGGCAAGATTTGGCGTCATAAATACAAAAGAAATCATTAAACCCAAAGAGGCTAAAATTTTCCGGATAATGAAAATCCAAAATCTCGGAAATGTCGGAGTATTCAAAGAGATTTCAAAAGAAACTCAGTAAGCGCTCGGCTCCAGTCCTGCTACGTACATATAATGTTGAGTTTGTTTGCGAGATTCCTTGCAAAAGATTTGTAGGTATCACTAGCTAGCATGTGTACAAAATCACGACTTAAGAAACTCCGGGCCAGCCAGGTTGAATTGACTAACATAATTATGATTCAGCCGGCTGAAGAAACTGGACCCCTGTCAGAACCCGGTCAAGAATTTGATGCAACCAAGGAGGGGAATTCCTGTGTTCAACCGGCAGGGATTTTTTCACTTTTCAACCCCGAATCACACGATTTGGCTAAGGAATACATGATTACCGGCAACGACAGGATTCCTAAAGAATATGAAGAAAAGACTCGTACGAATACGAGAGCTTTCCTGGGGACAGAGGACTGCTTGAACTTGAACGTTTATTCTCCCAACGTATACACAGCTTAAATATACTCTATTATTCTGATTTCGGAATTAAATACTTGATTTTGGAAAACCTTAGGTTACTGGTAGATTATATCCAGTGATTGTGTTCGTTCATGGAGGATCCTTCACATCAGGGAACGCGTTCGTATACGGCCCATCAACATTTTTCAAACATGACATCATCATTGTCACAGTTAACTACCGTTTGGGTGCCTTAGGTAAACAATCGGGCCATCAGGTCCTGGGTTCAATACCTGGTCTGTCAACTTCGAAATACCTTGACTCGATGTACCAACGATACATGGTCTCCGGATATATTGGTTTAATTAAGCGGCCTCTAGAGTAACTTCTCTAGAGAAGAGTCACCTCACTGATATAATTCCGACTTATGAGCCAAAAATTCGTTCAGCTGATAAAGCTCAAATTTGAACTGAGATCTTAACTTTTCAGCTCTTGCTTGAATGAACAACAATTTTATTGTAATTCTAGGGTTCTTCTCTTTGGAGACGGATGAGGCTCCAGGAAATGCTGCACTCTATGACGTGTTAAGTTCACTTAGATGGGTACAAAAGTACATTACTCATTTCGGAGGTGATCCAAACAAAGTGACACTCATGGGTCAAAGTTCAGGAGGGGCAGTGGTCAGCCATTTAATGCTGAGTCCTCTAAGCCTCACACCAAGACAATTATTTCACAGGGCAATTATTCTAAGCGCAAGTGCCTTGTCACCTTGGGCCACGACAGATTCACCAGTAAAAGCATCACTCCGAATCGCTGAACTCGCTGGCTGCTATGACCCAACCGCAGAACCACCTAGAGATCATCCTACCATCGTTGAATGCATGAAAATGGACGCGTCCGCAGACGACCTCGTCGCTGCCATCATCGAATACCAGGTAAGTTCACCAAAAATGCCGAGGGAGGTGAAGTTTGGCTGATTTGTCTTCAAATAAAGATTGAATTGCGGAAAATTATGGAACGGAAAATCAATATAAGTTTTAGGCCAACAGGTCCTGGGTTCAATTCCTGGTCTGCGCACTTCCAAATTCCTCATCTTTCACTCATTCTTATCACACAATTCCGCAAACTATTTAAAGTAATTACATTTTCTTAGGCCGAGGAAAGAAAAGCAGGTAGACTTGGGACGGATGTAGTTGCTCCTACAATTCAAAGAGCTGGTGCAGACAAAATCATCACAAAGAGACCGATGGATGTTTTGACGAATAGAGAACAAATGAACATTCCACTCATGATCGGCGCTATGCGTCACGAAGGAAGTTATCCGCTTGGAATTCTCTACAATCGCTTCTTAAATTGCGAGACGTGCGGCGAGCTCCAGAACAATGCTACGTTCTTGAGGACAAAGTTAATCCCGATGATGCTTGAGTCAATGGGTAATCAATCCAACTCTACATTCATCGTCATTAATACACGAATACCTAGTTGTGGTTTAAAACTTTATCATCCAGAACAACAATAGTGAAACACACATTTCCTCTGGAATATTATCCACGATTACACTAAAATTATTGAGACAATTTTACAGGTGTTCATGATGACTCTGGAGCCGTACATGAATCCCTGGCCATGACCTATTTGGGCGATAGACGGTTTACAGGAAACTTTCCACTCATGACATACGGGCTGATTGACGTAACAGAAAATTAGTAAAAATAACTTTTTGACAAATGTTTTATTAATTTAATATATTCAATTATAGATCCAGAGTGTCTTCATGTTCAAATTCGGGGCGTACAGGAACATGGAGTTGCACGCACAGAGAAATGCAGATACTTATTGGTACACGTTTGATCATCTCGGAGAATATACAATGTTCCCATTCCTTTTTCCATACCCTCCTCCGCCGATTCCAGGAGGTAATTTCTGGATGAAGAACACCGCACAGTCCCTTGACAAAGGCGGGCTGCTGGATTTGTTATATTATATTCATAGACTCCCTGAACAAGTTTTGTGAAGGCTCTACCTCGAAAACTCGAACCGTCCGGCCGCTAGAAATACGCCAATTATATACTTTGTGACGTCATGAATGAGTCACAGATTCTTATAGCCTCAAAAACTGTAGGGTAAGGTGTCCTAATACCCCCCCCCCGACTATCTTCATACTATATAATCAAGTGACCTCCAAAGGATAGACACAAATGGCGGCGCGGCGTATTAGGACATCTTACCCTATGTAGTCGACCTATCCCTAGTGCCCTCTCTCGGTTAGATTTTACTACGTAGAACTTTCACAAGGACTTATCCAGGTGGTCAATGGCTACAAACATAATTATAAAAATCCAAATCCGACCGCTGCCTACTTTTTGCCGTAAAGACTGTGCGATATCCATTTTTAAATTGGATTTCAAAATTATTATCTATTAAATGATTTTTGATAGGAGTTGCACACGGAGATGACATCATGTATTTGTTCCCGTTTGAATCCTTGAATGATCATGACAAGAGTCTGAGCGACCGCCTGATTGACTACTATAGGAACTTTGCTTTTCACGGGTGCGTACTTACAATTAGTGGAAGGTGGAAGGTAGCCTAGGGACGCTTTTGTGATGAAATTGCAATCCTTTTCCATCCCATAAATCATGTTATAACGGTTTCCAGTTTTTGGTTAATTAGTTACATTTGATTAATTTTTCTCAGCATTTGTTTTTTTCTTATAATATACAGGGTGTCCCAGAGAAAGAGCACCATTGTTTGATTATATTTTGGAGTAGTTACAAGATTTTATGTTACAGTCAGGTTTGAATTATTGATAAATTCTAAGAATTTGTTCTATCGACGTGAATCACCCAATCATTTAACAACTTAAACCGGAAATTAGCTTTCTTTTTAAGGGGGTTCCACTGTCCCAACGATTTTTATTTTGATGATTTACGTTCACAAAATAAATTCTTAGAATTTATCAATAATTCCAACGTGACGGTAACATAAATTCTTGTAACTACGCCAAAATATGATCAAACTATGGTGCGCTTTCTCTGGGACACCCTGTATAACATTGTGAATGTACTATCACAATTGACCCTAACAACCGTTTCGTTATTGTAACTCGACACATTTCTCCGTATAACGTCTTATTGGTGCCATTCGGAAATTGTGATCAGGAAAGTCCATCTACTAAGTTTCAGCTTTCTGTGATGACCTATGCGGAGTTAAGAGGTCAGCAAATAAAGGGATGTAACAAACATTGGTGACCTCAGGGTTCAGCTTAGGCCAAGGCTTAGGCAATCACAGAATGTTGAAACTTGACTTCAGGGCTCGAAGGGCACGATACTGACCGCACATGCCCAAGGTCATGTAACCCCACCTCGACCTATGCTGACACTGGCGTTCAAACCGAGTGATGCCTCCAATTTTTTTTAATGGCAACGTCGTCAGAGGTCACCTGGGTCGAAACATAAGAAATTAAGGTGATCCCAATGGATGGCTCTGAGCCTAAGTTTGAAGGTCTCAAGTCCTCTTCATAGTTGTAACTTATGTATTGGTCAAATTTTCAAACGCAGAAATCCTAACGTCTTCCCACTCGGAGTTGAAAGACCGACGACAAGGGCATTTTTGGAGTGGCCAGAGTGGCGTGAGGCTACCAAACAACACCTTATCATTAACAAAGATTTCTTTATCGGTGAAAACTATGCGTCCACCTGGACGGATGCTTCTCTAGAATTAGAACCCGAACCAGAGCCAGAACCGACCACAACTACCACAACACCACCAACAACTCCGACAACCATACAACCAGGAACTACGACAACCACACAACCAGGAACTACGACAACCACACAACCAGGAACTACGACAACTACACAACCAGGTACTACGACAACAACACAACCAGGTACTACGACAACTACACAACCAGGTACTACGACAACAACACAACCAGGTACTACGACAACCACACAACCAGGAACTACGACAACCACACAACCAGGTACTACGACAACCACACAACCAGGAACTACGACAACCACCCAACCGGGTACTACGACAACCGTGCAACCACCCACGACTACAGTGCAACCACCTACGACAACAACAGAACCAATTACTACGTCAACAACAGAACAAAATGGAGTCGCACAGAATTCCGGGCAAATTCTATTGTTGGTTTTGATGGTATCACTAATTATGATCAACTTATCTTAAATTTTGTGAGGAATTCGTTAATTTCATTTGATTTGTTCGACATAATACTGATTATATACTTTTATGATTTTGCAAAAACGAACCGTCTATAGATCCTAAAAGTTGTCCATAAAATAGAAAATAAATTGACTCATCAAAAATTTATGAATTAATTAATCGTACTTGCCTCAAAAATCGAAATGAATTTCGGGTTGGCCGGATATTTGAAGTTCAAAGCTCCAGTACACCGGTATAACGTCTTTCATGGTGTATCGACATGGGTTTCTGAGCTGATGGGATGGGTAATTCGATTTTTGCGTTTCTCGTAGAATTGCAGCGTATCGCTACCTGACAAAAACAAAACCCAAAAATTCACGTCGAGCCAAAAACCCATCGGTTTTCGATTTACCTAAAAAATCCGGAATGTACTAAACAGTGGTCATACGGAAAGGTTTTCCAAATTCAAATAATGTGTGTATTTTGTTTTGTGTTCCTTCCCTTACGTGTGGGACATCATTCCAATCTGCACATGCAAACCAGAAAATGCAGATTTTGAGTTGCGAAAGATAATTAATAGTCTAATAAAATAACTCTGATAACGCTTCACATTTTAATGTGTTTGCGAAGATTAGATAGAGCACGCATTACCAATATGATAATACAAGTTATGACAGTTAATTGTCAATTCACGTCGCAAATTAGAATATCCTTCAGATAAAAGCTAATTTTCTGTAATATTACCTGCAATAATTCCAATTAAACACAAAATTAGAAAACACTGTCAAGAAATATTGCTAAATTATCACAATGTTTCATAAAGTATTTATACTCGGCCTACTACTGGCCCAATTTCTATTAATTTCTGCAATTTCTGAAAATCCAAGAATCGCTCCAAATTGCACAGGGTTAAGCCCTGGACTGATATCTGAAATCAGGAGCTACCAGCCAATTGCAAATCGGATTCTCCAAACTGCAACGACTGGTAGTTTCAAAGGTCATGTGTACAGAGAACTTGGTAATTTTGTGGACCAATTTAGTCAACGATGGACCGGAACATCAGGATTAGACAACGCAATTGATTTTATGATGGATAAAATGAGGAATGATGGGCTTACAAATGTAAAGAATGAGACGGTGGTTCCTCCCTACAAGTGGATAAGGCATGCTTTTACCTAAGAGGTCAGGGGTCAAAGGACTTTATGATTAACTAAGTACATTTATTGTTGGGTATTCAGAGGAGAAGAGCGAGCAGAACTGATTGAGCCATTTCGAAAGAAGATGAACGTCATGGCCCAAACGCCATCAGTTTCAACGCCGCCAGAGGGCATAGAGTCAGATGTTATTGTATTTCGTGACCTGGATGAATTGGAACAAAATCAAAGAAAAGTTCCTGGGAAAATTGTCCTCTTTGACTACACGTGGACATCCTACAATGACGCGACGCCTTTCAGACGACAAGCGTCATCAATTGCGGCAAAATATGGCGCAGTTGCAACACTTGTTCGCTCAACGACGCCATTCTCGCTCCAATCACCGCACACAAGCGGCGTTAGCTATGATCCCAATTTACCACGAATTCCAACAGGATCTCTGACTGTGGAAGACTCCGCCCTCTTACGGCGTCTTCAAGAAGCGGGTATGTTACGGACTTTAATTTTAAGAACTCAGAAGGGACTTCCAAATGAGTCGACTCCTGATGTAGATGTAATCATCGAACTGTTTAATAGAATAACAATTTACAAATCGGTTCATATACCTTTGATCCTACCCAAATTCTAACCACAAGGGTCCTCAGAAGGAGTGAAATAATCAGACATTTTGTAGATCTGTAGATGTTTAAACTATAATTCTAATTCTAAAACAGGAAAAACGATTCGACTGAAACTGATTCTAATAAATTCTCTGGACACTCCGACCCCGACGAGGAATTCCTACGGTGACCTTCGCGGATCTACTTATCCAGACGAACTTGTCATTCTTGCCGGACACATTGACAGCTTGGACGTCGGTACTGGGGCCTTGGATGACGGTTCTGGTGTATTCATGGCCACGGAATCATTGATTCTACTGAAATCTTTGGGCCTATTACCGAAACGTTCAATTCGTGCCTTACTGTTCACAGCAGAGGAATTGGGGCTGATCGGAGCGACCCAATACGTTGAAACTCATAAGAATGAACTGAACAAAACGATTGTCGCATTCGAAGCTGATCAAGGTGCATTTCATCCTCTTGGATTGGACTTTGCTGGAAGTCTACCTGCAGCATGTATTGTTCAAGAAGTGTTGCAACTGATCGGTCCACTGTTGAATGCTTCCACTTTCAGTTGGTACAATATCACTGAGCCAGTCAGTTCCGACATTTATATGTTGCAGTTGGAGGGTGTACCAGGGATTGGGTTGAATAATCAAGGACAATGGGACTACTACTTTTGGTTTCATCATTCAGAAGCAGATACTATGAGTGTACTCAAATCAGAAGAGTTGGACATGAATTTGGCACTTTGGGCAACGGTTTCGTATGTTCTAGCGGATATCAGTGTCGCCCTTCCCAGAGATGGACAGTCTTCGGACTATTATCATAATCCTGACAACCAAATTCCATCGGATATCCCGAATTAGATGAATAATTACCAGAGCAATTAGGGATTACGAAATACATATCAAATAATAACCAATCATAAGGAGGATAATAAAAAAGACCTCGAGGGTTTTGTCAGAAAAGTTTTATATTTCCAAGTACGAAGAAATTAATAAATGGTTATTAATTGACTTGATTTGCAAGAAAATAGATTAGTATACTCTTTTAAGACAAGAATATTGAATTTTTAATTTTAAACGTTGAAATCGTCACAGAAATGACTAAGAAATTAATAATATTCCTCTTAATTTACTTATACCGAGGCGACTCCAGAAACTTTCCCACTGGCTATTTGCGATTGGTAAAGTATGCGGCTCAGACGAACAACGGGATAATTCAAAACCTTAATTCACTTTTTGTTATTTTTGAAATTTCAACAAATTA
>JAQFYE010002692.1:0-17274 GCA_034694305.1 Protaphorura glebata
CAATCAGGAAAATTCGGAACATGTCTGACTAACAATATGGGTACCTTCTCCAGGCAAAATTGAGAGCAATCCAATCTCTACACACACAGAAACACGCTTGTTGACGAAAACCAAGTATTGAGTGCATTTACTTAAAAGCCGGCACAATGTTTTTACGAATTGTAATTAATAGAAATCTTACTACAGGTTCATGTGTACCGAATACATTTTAAATGTTTTTTACTCACTTCACACAGTACTCGTTTATAATATACTTAATGTTTGTCTTACATTCCTCGCGGACTTACAACATTTTTGGAAAGCACCTAATATTGAACTTGATTGATAATATACCACCAAGCGGAAGTCAAATAGTCGGTACTGTGTGTACTCACACAGCATTCTTCATTCTTGCAATAATATTTCAATTAGATACTTCTTTGTACAGAATCGTACGAATACAAAAACATTCCGCAGCCATTTGTTAAAGCGCAGTTGAGTGGCCCGACTCTGACCAAACTGTTAAACTATCAAGGGGTATTTGTGCTTTTTGAGAATATAACGAAAAACTTAGAAAATGAAACCGCACACGCAAAGATCAAAATACCTGGTCTTGGTCATATACATATAGATTTGAACAGCGATTTTTGTCTTAACTATTGATTGTAATTTCAAATGTTTAAAAACCTTCCTGAATATTAACTAGAAGACAATTTGCATTCGTAACGGCAACTAATTTAAAGTGGTAGGGTGTCTAAGTTTGAATTTCCATCGAACATCCTCCATAGAGTCTATTGAGCAGAAAACCGAAATTGTAGGTAAAATTTGGTGCATGTGTTGACAAAATCAGTAAATTTGCAAAAACAACAATATTTTTGCCTGGAACATAGGTTCACTTTGTAGTCTCCGATTTACCTCTTTACCGGTGGTGCCGGGTAGCCTAAAATTGGCAAGCCGCGCAAGGCAGGACATGAATGCATGTTGAGAAAAGTCCGTGGCGTGCCAATACGATGCAATGCATGGCATGCCAGTCTCCCGGTTCCCGGAGAAGATATTCTCTGGAAACTTTACTACTTTACGTAGGTAGGTTGGTTCGTAGAACTCCAGTACATAAGGACGGACGTGAAGAACTGTACTCAGTTCGGTGGTTCAGTTGTTCACCAGACTTCGGAGGTCCGGAGTTTTCGGTTCTCCCTTTTCCGTCGTCCTCGTCGTTTTTCTTCTTTTCTCTTTTCTCTGACGTTCAAAATCCAGTGAAAGTGGAGCTGGAAGCTGGAGATCGTCCAATTCCAGAAAACTCGTCCAGGACGAGACTTTTCTCCTTTTTTTTTGGTTAAAAGAAGTCACAGAAAGTCAAGTCTGTGATGCGTATGTACTCGTGTACGTGTTTTCACCAAACTTGCCAATTTGGTTGTAAAGAAAATTTCTAAAGTGCTCGTGGAAAATCATGTCCCCGCCTTGATAAATAAGAAATCAGACAGTTTCTTCGGGACCCAGGCCATAAACAAGCGCGTGCAGCCGTTTATGTGCAGTGCAATGTGAAAATGTGATTTCAGAGCTATATTAGGTGTCTAAATGTGTGGTGTATAGCCCTGGAGAAATCCTCCACGAAACCGCAGCATTTTTCTCCAAAAGTATCGATAATCTTAGTTTTTCCCTTGACTGCCACACTAAACTACTATCCGGATTTTCCGGTCGATTCACTCTCCATTTGCGCAGCTCGGCTTTTATTTTGACGTTAGTATGTACTTAAATCTCAGACAGTTTGAGTGACGGGTGTACACAACCACAACCGATTTCTATTTTGAACGGAAATATCCGTATTGGGAACGTACGGCGTCAGAAATCAAACAAAATTGGATGAGAATCGAGTTTTGGGTCAAAAGGTTCAGAAATTTTTAGACACAAACATTGGATTGACAGAAATCAATGCTAAATCCGAAAGCATGGCCTAAATTGAATCGAACTAATCGAAAATTCTACTTAAATTAAACGTGATCCTATCAAAGCCGACCAACCTGTGGCTCATTAATAATTTTGAGTATCAAAAAGCTAAATGCCTTTGGCAGTCTAAATACTAATGAGAGGAAATTGCGGAGGTGACGGTGACGTGGATGGGGGTTTCGTGTCCTCGTTTTCATTTTCGGTATGTCTTCGAACACGATGTCGATGTCGTTGTCCTACCTGTCTACCAGTCTAAGCCACTAAATTCGCTCCAGGATAGGAGATAGCCATAGACGTCTCATTCGTCGTCGTCGCCGCCAGGATTCATTAGGATGATGAAACTAAAACAACTTTGTAAATTAAAGTCGAAGAGGGAATTAAGCTGAGGCTAGAGGGACAAGAGAAGGCGGACTTGTGCCCAAAGTCAAATTGTACGTACAACTAACTTCAGAAAATTGTATAGAATGGACATGGAAAGGTTTCTACGTAAAACCGCAACTGAATCCGGCAGGGGGTTTTCAAAGAATTATTCGGGTGAACGCTACCCGCACACGCACAGAGTTTATTTGATTTAATCTACGTATGTATGCATGGTCGGTTCGCCAGACCTGACTCAGGCGTGACAATAGTACTAAAGAATGCAATTAGAACCCTTTTGTCCTCTCAAGTCACAAGTGTTAATTAAGTGCGGAAGGAATTACCGTCGATCCGTCGTATCGTCCACCATTTCATGTCATGTGACCTAATTCGATTCGACATCGAATCCGATTTATCCGAAATTGCGAATTTTATTCAACAAAATCAATTCGAGTCCGATTACGATTACTTCCAAATCGAACTACTACATGTAGAGTTTTTCACGGAACGACAGGACTCGCCGTGAAGTGGACCCGAATCGGAACCGAGACCGAGCGTGCCCTCGCCCACCACCAGCCAATCCCGCCACACCGACAGCATCGCGACCAACCCAGAACCAATCAGGACATCCTAGACAACCATTCCAAGGTCAACAATTCCCAGGTCAAGGAATCGCCCGTCAAACCCCACCCTTAACTCACTACGATTCTATTCAGGAGCTTTATTCCTTTGTCTCGAACGTCCTGAGTTCTTGGGAAGAACACGGCCAAGGCCAAATTCAAGGGCAAGGTCACGGACAGGGTCAAGGTCAAGCTCCACCCCTCCCGAATCATCCACCACCCGGATCCACTACGCAATACAACCCCCCACCCCCGGGAAATACCCCTGGTGGATTTATTGGCGGGGCGCCACCTGGGAAACAGCATCAGCAAATGGTAGCATCTACAGGGCGAGGGCCAACGCCGGTTTCAAGTTACTACGCCACTTTAAGTCAATATCATTTGAATCAACACCCGAATTCAAATTCAAGTCCAAAGCAAGGACAAGGACAGGGACCAATTGGAACAAATATTCCAGGGAGATACCCCGGGGGTTCTGGTTCAGCGCCGGGGAATACAAATTCGTGTAATGCCAGAAATCCGCCGCCACAGCAGCAGCAGCAGCAGCTACAACAACCAGTATCGTCGGCTACTTTGACATACGCAAATGTACTGCACGCTCAAGGACGACGACCTGCCGGTCCCCAAAGTTTGTGTTATTACCAATATCTCCCGCCACAATTTCGTGGCGGAACATCGGCTTCACCCGGATCCGGGAGTGCAAGTGGCGGGTATTATACGGCAGCTATCCCCGCTGCTGGGAGTAATAATACATATTTTTATCAACAGTCCGTGTGTTCATCACAAGGTCAAGAAGAACCAATCACACGCCCTGCCTCTAATTTGAGTACTAAATCTTCAGAACATTTCTACACTTATCCTTACCCTCGAAAACAACAAGAATTGATTTTGAGGAGTCCTGATTGGGCTGCTCTTGTCAATTGGGCACGTCGTGTTGTCCAGTCAAGGGATGATGAGAGTCAAGCTGACTGTGAGTGCAGTCATGGGGCACATCGGGTCAAAGGGTTAAAACGTCATGAACACGTCCATAATTGGCCACATGTTCAGTCCCCAGAGTGCAACGTCCTCTTTCTCGCTAAGGTAATAATTGGCAATGAATTTAAAAGTTTTCCTTTATTCCTTGAAGAAAATTCAATTTTTGGCAATAATCCAAAAAAAATCCAGTCGCAGCCAATTTTATGGTTGTAGATCACCATAAACTATACACTTAGTCGAATTCTTGTAATCTAAATGCGTTTTCTGGCTATGCTGGTAAAAATTGGAATATAAAAATTCACCAGGTTCAAAAGTTAATGAAATTCACGCAGGGGTTCCAAAAATCGCCACGCCTTTCTTCACGTTTCTTCAGTTTCTATATCTGTACTTACAGTTTTTCTGTTTTTCCATATAAACATAATTACAAAGCGGCATCGCCGGAGAGTATACTGAAATTTAAGGATTGATATTCTAGAGGAATGGCATAGTGACCTCATAATGAGAACGGTGCTATTTGTGCTAGCATCTTAGTTTCAATTAAAAATAAAATAGAATCATGCTTATGAAATCTGAGACAGTTCAATTTCAGAAATTTTTGACACGTTTCAGCATGGCGATTCAGAAATATTCTGACGAACCTTAGAAGTAGCGACCTATTCAATCAATCAATCAACTTTTATTTGACGTAGCGTTAGCTTCAGTAGCGACCTATTTAGTACGTACAATATTGACCACGGTCTTAACAAAGTTTATTCAGTGTCCAGCCATGTCAGTATTTCCACGGCATTTTCTTCCTTTAAAAGTTGTCGAAGCATTTTTATTTGGTTACTTTTCCCACCAAACAGTCCCAATTTTCTTGATATGACCCTCAGTGGAAGACATTCTGCAAAATTCGTTCAAATTGTTGTGATCATTTCCCGTGAGTGTGTGCCGTTCCACTACGGTTTGCCTTGCACTGAGGCGAACTTTCTCATCTTGTTTTAGTGTTGGGGAATGAAAGTTCTGTCAATAAAATCGAGCGAACGCAATGCAATTTATCGAATGGTTTCGAGTTAAGGGTAGGAATTGAAACCCAAACGTCACGTCCGGTCAATAGCCAACAAGGAAACCACTCCAAAGTGATACCTGGAATTTTATAGGTCAGGCAGAGGTCAGAGGTCAGACAAGTTTGCAGAAAAGTATTTCATGGATTTAATCTAGTGAAGAATTCCGGAAAAACGAACAGCTGAGTTGTGGTCAACTCAATTTTTACTTTTACAAGTAACTTGGGAGAGAAAGTTTAATTTTTTTTGTGAGTGATCACACGAAGTGTTTACCTCGTGGGAAGTTGTAACCTGGATTTCTTCAATACTTTCCCTAAATTGAGTTTCGTTTCTTTTCAAGTAAATGTAAATGTGTAAATGTAAACTTCTCTAAACCTAAAGTTCCAGAAGTTTTGAAAAAAAGGAAGGAGGGGAGAAGAAATTTATGTATGATTGATTCAATCCATTAAAATCAAAGTTGGGTCAGATGTTTCATAAATACAGAAAACTTTGTTGTACTTGTACAATGTAAGCACATGTAATCCTGTCGTCAGATTCAGTGTCTCGACCGGTTTTGTCTATGTGTATTTATGTGAGTGGTTCTTTGTTTGCAAACCAAATAAAACATTCAACTCTCGAATCTAGTCTCAACGCTCAACTCTAGTTGTCTCCAAGTTCTCGTCAAAATTTCTCTTCTCAAAATACATATTATTTATGTTATGTAGCGGAAAACAATTCAATTCCATTGTGCTTTCTATTGGGGACAAACTTTTATTTGTACATACAATATTTAACAAGGAATTTTCCGCAGGGGTGGGTTTAGAAATGAGGGTAATCCCTTACTTTATATGGTAAAGGAAACATACGATTTAGGCGAAATATTGAATAAAATGTTACTTTCTATCGATATTTAAAAACAAGTAACGAAAACGTTTTTACTTAAATAATTTGGGCTTTAGTAGTCATTCGACTAATCATAAATGTAATGATTCCGTTTTGAAATTCAAGGTCTGTAATAAATTGTTAATTCCAATCCAAGTACAATTTCAAAATCAGTTTAGTCAGTTTTCTTCCAGGAAAGTAATTAGTTTGTAATCTTGGAAGTACAACCAGGTAGACAATGCGCTCCTTTTTTTCCTTTTTGATAATCCAAGCCTTCCATACTCCCAGGACCAAACGCCAAGGTCTGTCGCAGATTTTCTACACTAAACAATGTTCAACCTGGGACAGATTCATTTATCATTTATTCGCTCAATTTGACCCCAAACACAGTCGGAGACTAATGCCTGGCGGCAACGTTTTGTCAAATGGATTGGTTCCGTATGTCTCTTCTGTTTACTTGTTAGACAAGCTAAATTTGTGGATGAATAATCTATGTGTGTTCCACTACAAAGATGCCACCCAGATCGTCCAAATCCGGATTCGTTAGAAAACTCGAGCTTCCCTTTCCTTTCCTGACTTTAATTTCGTAATTCAATGCCAAAACTAACCGGATCCGAATCCGTCTTTTCTTTCCCGCTACGCTCTTTACGTCACGACCTGTCACTTTACGTTACGTTACGTCCAATCTAGTCAGGTCATCGTCAAACGCTTACGCTTTTAGTGGGTTTCGGTTTAGATTTCAATTTTGAAACCAAAATAGTTTAGTCTGCACGGTTTAATGTTTCGTGTTTGTATATTAGAGATAAATTCGAGGCAGTCAGTGGTAGCGGCGGTGTTCGATGTCTGGATTTTCGGTCTAATGTATGTGGATTTTCTCCTTTGAAAGTGAATCAGAGTAATTCCAAATTGGTATCCAGTGAGTCATGAGCTAATTCTAAATAGGAGGCTATCAAAATTCAATTAGAGAGAGAATCCCAAGAGTGTCTTTCTTCATTTACGCGGCAGGCGGTTGTGGTATAATAGAGAATGACCTTACCACTTGTTCGATATATTTTGGAATGCAAAAAGTATGTTTTCAAACGAAAAACGAACTGTGAAATAATTTTATTTCTGATCGTGCATAGAAGGGTTGGGAATTTCTCCCTCGCAGAAATAGACGGTAAGCTATCATTTGACAAGAATGTGTGATATCTGAATTCCTCATAGCACAACTCATGTTAGATAGGAAGCCCACATGAGTATAACCCCCTTGTGTGTGTGAAATATTTCTTTCTACCTGAAGTTATGTTAATAACTTGCAACGGTTTAATCTCTTGCAAGTTAGTTTTGTCTTGTTTTCATCGAAAATTGAAGGATCGTTTTCCACCTGAATTCACACAAATTTTTGAGTTTTCTCTTGGGCAGTTGAAAATTCATATCAATATTAAGTTAGAATAGGTCTAAAGTGATACGCGGTTTGGGCCCGGAACCGGTAAGGTCCACTGTAGACTACACTTTGGTATTTCTGTAGCCAGACCAGACCAGACCAAACCATCGTCTCGGTCTACATTCACATCCAATCAAGACTTAATAAATGGCAAAGGAGAAATTTAGATTGGGCACGCCTTTCTGATTTGTAGTGTAAGCTCCTCTTAGCCTAAACCCAGGAAAACTAATTTATCATTTCATTCACTTTGGAATTGGACGGATGAAAGAATACAGGGACGAAGTTTACAACATTAGTTGGATTAAGCCGTGCCTGCGTGCTGGCAAAAATAAGTTGGATACTGGCGATTTGCCAATCAATTTGACCTGGAGGGTTAATTTGGTTACCGACAATTATATCAATTTTTATTGAATGGTGACAAACTTTTAACTATTAGCCTACTGTGCCATGATTTCTAAAAATCTGCTGAAAAGAGTTGGTGACACAAAATATGTTTGGGATGTAAGGTAATCAGTGGGAAATTCATTTATGTATAGGTATGCAAATTAAATTGGTGGTAGGTTTCCTGTACCAAAATTATAAATGTTTTTAATTTTATTAATGATTATAATGGTTTCGGTCAATATTAATTTAATTCTGAGTATATTGTCGACTGTTAGACATTATTGTCGAATGACATCTCTACGTTAACCCAAACTTAACACAATCTTTGAAGAGTTTTGATGTACCTGTACTCTAAAAGTCAAAATAGGTAATTTTTAAATCCGGATTAGTCTGACTTTCGTAACCTTTTGCGTGCCGGAAATAAATCGAATATTCAACCAAAGGACATAATTATAGAGAAGAAATTCAAATTAGACTAGTGAAGTATAACCCGGAAATGAGTAAATCGACGTGTGCTATGCCACTCATACATACTATTTAAAATTAAGAATTGATCATATTTCGCTCAATATTCTTGATTCTAATGAGAAATGTAATTTTGGAATTGATTTTCAGATAAGTGATGATGAGCGTATGTCGTTGACGACGGCTGTGAGTGATGACGAGCCTGGGGATGGGGCCAATTCACCCAAGGGGTCCCGGAAACCTGCTGCTTCTTTCAATTGCACAGGAGCTGTCAGAAAAGCTGGGTGAGTCCACAATCTCAAATGTTATTTTAATTAATAACACGTTGTACGTTGTGGTCACGTTTGATTTAGACCACTTCATTTCAAATTGAGTCGGAATAGAAATGGCGTTTGACATTTGGAAATGAAACGTTTCAAAACATTCTGACACATTTAACCGCGTTTGTTCCAAACTACAATTCATCTTCTCCGTACATTTGAGGGACAATCACATATGAAGTTGTGAGAAAATGACGAGCTCCTCCCTTGCCCAAATTAATTACGAAGCTCCTCCTCTCAGGTCTTTTAATAGCAAAATTCAAAATTGCGAAAGAACGCTCGGCGTTTACTCATGGCTCTGGCGTTAAATTATAAGATTTTCTATAACAACTTCATCCTGGTACTAAATTACCAACAAAATTATAGTAAATGAGGTGGAATACGCTAGAAAATTACACATCTTCTGAAATTTGAAGTCGTGTTTACAATTTAATTGGCTGAGGAATTATTATGATAAATTCGGGCATCATCATCATTCTTGTCTTACAAAGCTCAGTTCCAGATGTAAAAACAAACTTTCACAATCTCATAGAATGTAATCAATAGAAGATTAGAAGCGATGACCGTACAATATCTGCCCGAGAGATCAAACCCTACAGAGTGAAGTAATAAAATCAACTTGTAATGCAGTGTTTTTGGTTTACAATTCTTACGCAAAAAGTCCTTCTATAAAATTCAATTTGAAGCTACGACTAAATAATGCAAAATATTATATGCAAATTGATTTTGATTCATTCGTCGTTCCTTGTAGTGGCAGGAATCGGTACACTGCGTTCCGATGCGCTAGGATTATTAATATTCGAAACGACAGAGTGAGAAAATTGAAATTTTGCTGTCTATTGAAGGGAGTACAAGTAGTTTTGAAGTTCAGGTCTGACTAAATTTAAATTTAACGTTCGGTTCACTTGCTCCCGTTCCGCGTAGTGAACCTTGAGATTTGAGATTTGAAGGAACGAAATGAACGAATGTACGAATGAACTGATTCTTCTAGAATTCGTTTGCGTTTGAATGAATTTGAGGAAAATGATATTGCTGACTGACTGGAAAAGGAGGAAGCCTTTAGAGGTTCAGATCAGATCACATCTACGTGGCAAGAGACATTCCAGATTCCAAATTCCAGATATATATTATATGTTGTAGGCTATGTACATATTTAGACATTGGATACGCTTTGCCATTTATACTAACTTTTGTTCTTAATTACGCCGATCCAAAATTCCAAAGTCTTTCCAATAAGAACTAATTCTGAATAAATAGATCATTCAATGCGAAATTCACAGAAATTCCACCAAAATTCCGGTGTTTCCGTTAATTTATCCTAAATCGTTACAATGTGCGTTGGATTGTTCGTAGATTTATATCGCAAGAATTATGAATATAAATTAGAAAATTGGCATACCGATAAATCCTTGTCTAACCAATGTACACATGGACTAATTCTAAATAACCTAGACATTGTAGATAATCCTGGAACACGTACATTTTCACCCCAGAGATATATTTTCTCAGATTTCCTTTTACTTTCCCCTTGACTTGACATGACTTCATCCAGTAGGACGAACTCTGGAGAGGACAGACAAGATAGCATTATGTCACAGTATTTTGCTTTGCATTTTACATTGTGATATACGACCTGGGAGTTGTGACTGAATTTCAATTACCTTCTCTGACTGTACTCTTTTTTTCTTGTCATAGTCACGAATGTGATTGTACACCAAAAGAACAAATGTCTGTCCGGCCCACGATCAAAGTAACATCAAAGTCACTACAGAAACACGAATAGCGAATGAAGTGCAAACGGTTTTCACCACTTCCTTCAATCTGTGAGGTGGTCAGGACAGGTGACACGAACAGACGAAATCGATGGTTCTACAATTTAAAGTTGAACCCGAAATAAATTGTAATTGTAATCAGAATATTGCAGTCCTACTTTTCACATCATGTTCTTTTTCGGCAGTGATTGACTTGCAGTTAAAACTGAACTAATGAATAACAGCACATACTGAGACGGCAAATTGATGTGTTTATCTGGCGTTTTAATTTTGAAGAGTTTGTAAGTACCATGTTTGTATACTCGCCCGACTTTTCTAGACTTTTTTAAAGTCACAACTTCTATTCAAATAACAAATTGCCTTAGCTATCAATAAATAATGTGGGGAGAGAAAGTTTTGAATGGAGTGTGGACTAAAGGGATACTTGAGAATAATAACGTTATAAACATGGGAAAAATTCAATAGCAATATAATAAGCTGTTGGATGTGGGATGGTGGGTTTCTGATGGAATCCATTCATAGTATGCTGTACTGTATGGACTGTCTCACGCTCGAGGACCATTCTTGAAGTTGACTCTAGACATTTCAACGTTCCATATTTTTAGGGAAAATAAATTGACTCGTCTCGTCATATGTCTTCACTTTGCATAGTTGGAACTAGGGATGGTTAAGGTGGAAGGAAGTTGAAGGATTCTATGAAAGTTCGACTTGACATTTGAGTCATTTGATGCGGAAGGAATTGGTTGGGGAAGACGGAACGCACTAGACGAGGAAAGTGTGAAAATGTCATAAGTCAAGGAGAATTTGGAATTTCTTCACAAGTTTTGGATTACCTCCCTAGACGTTGACATATTCCTACTCACTCACCGACTTTATTTCGCCAAAGACCGTAGAAATTGAGGAAGTTACAGGGTGGGACTTGAGTTGCCTTGTAGAAGTGATCTGTAAAGTTTCAGCAATAAGTCCTGCCATATCCGTGAAATTTCCATGTGTTGAGTTTGTATTATAGGATTCGTTGTAGAGCTTATTGTAGAATATTAGCAAATCATGAACTGTCATATTATGCAATAGCCACTTTATACATGGACTGTCCATTCATATTACATTATCCATAACAAGGTGTTGCCTCATTACCGGTATGCAGTCAGACTTCTATTAAGACCCCGGAAGAAAACTGGCAGTAATGAAAGGGTGGTCTTCGCAAAACTAAAATATCCCTTTATAAAATCCCGTTTCCCATAGCCCGGTTTCCCGTGCACGTCGAATCGACATAATGAATATATTAATAATTTAAAATTTTGAAACAAAATGGGTAATCAATGCGTAGAACATTTATTTTTTCAAATTATGAATCGCCGAACGCACGGTCCGAGCAAATTCTTATTAATTAAAAACAGTGATAATTTCCGGTGTTATCCTAAGAACTCATCGCAGACAAAGATTACAACTATAGAAAACTTACCGTTTGCAGTACAATAAGTAGAAAAATAAATTGGTGTCAATCTTTTCTAAATTCTTGAAGTATTTTGTGTTCGTGGCCAGCCTTTAATGTTTAGCGCGGACTGATATAATAAGTTCTCAGATCATAGGCTCGGTGAAGTGGTTAGCAAAGATTCCAATTTTAAGAAGCCTGAAAGTAAAGCCGCAGTTAAAGAAATCGCTTATGACCTAAAACAAATTTTGAATCTGGACTCTCAAGTCTATTCCACTATACATCTGAGACTTTTGAGCAAAAAATCCATACGTGGCACCCTGTAGCACTCTAAATAATGTCAATGCGGGTGAGTAAGGTAAAATGGAGACTACCAAAAGTTTTCGTGTTTGTGGTCATTAACCGATCTTATCTTTACATGATGTGCCAATTAGTTCCACAAGTTTTCCACCAGGCACCCAGAGAATCACTTGACACTTCACACTCTGTTTCAGCTGAATAATGTGTTGAAAATCATGCTTCGCTTCGCATCACATTATTAAGACTTGAAAACTTTTCCAAACAAATTTGCACCCTCTTCAGCTGGCTATGTTTGAGATAAGGACAATATTCAAATCAGGGAAACGCGAACAACGGATGTCTTCCTTTCACAGAAAAAGGAGTGTGAAAGTTTGCAGAAAATGCGAACATGTAGTACTGAATGGAACCTAAGAACTGATTGCTACCTTTGATAAAGTTTTAATAGTTTTTGCAGAACGAAATGACCCGGATTGGTCAGAATTATCCAGAAGTCATAAGAGTTGGGATTTCTGGTTTAATTTGGCTTCTTAAGAGCTTTTGTTTTGTGAATCCTTTCAACGTTGCCCGACTCACCGTATCACTCAATTTTAATGTACATATGTTAGAGTAATTGTAAATTATTAAGAATAGTAATTGTAGGACTGCGTTCGGAATATAAGACAAATTTGAACTTATGTAAGGAGTATCAGGATACATTTGCATATTTGATCAGGTGCGATAAATAATCCGTTCTGTGTTCGAAGACATTTGGCAACTCTGTGACCATCATTATGTCCAGTAGTCTTTTGTAAAATAATTCATTAAATCCCACCATTGTAATGTTTTAAGAAATGTAAATGGCGGTTAACTGTGCATTTGATGTGACAGTTGATGCATTGGATACTTTCCTTTCGAAATCCTGTCCTATTAATTAAATTTTCCATGTAAATGCTTGGACAAATCCATTCCCCAGTTTCGGGTTGCTGATAGTTTCAACGAGTCGAGGCAAGGCATACCGAATATATACTATATCAATATTCATTGAATTCTTGGGATACAATATATTTACCTATTTTACGTTGGTAAGCAGCAGAGCTTTCTTGATAAAATACAGAGACTAAGTATTCGAGTCACGACTCTGTAATAATCATATTATGCCAAACAATTTTTGCACTACTTCATCATGTTTATGGTAGAATTAAATAAGATCGGGACAAGAGAAATGTGTTGTTCATCCCAATATAAAAACATGTACCTACAAAGCGCAGCAGACAAAAGGAGTATTTTCATTAGTAAATTTTTAAGGTGAGCGTATAAGGTTAATTCTGAAGCAAAAAATTACATACTTTATAACAGAAATGCTTTCTATCAGGAATTGGACAGACCTGTAAAATATATTTCACAAAGTGAAATAGTAATTTAAAAATTGACGGTCACCATGAATTCACAACTCTTGTAAATTTGATCGGAATTATACTAATAAAATACCCTATCGACATTTACCATAATGCATGATCAAGAATGATCGCCGGGTATATTTCGTAGAGAGTGGGTTGCTTTGCCGTATGGAATGCAACACTATAGTATTACGAGGAAAATCTGGTGAGAAAAATCCTGTTTATAGGCAACCATCATATTGACAGTCCTAATCCTCCACATTAGGAAATGATAAAGGGCTACCTGACTATCACCACGACTTACGCATTCGGACAATAATTAGTAAAAGTTAGTTCAAAGAACGTTCTTCGGACAACTTATTTATTCTGACAATAGCCATTTAAACTATTCTTACTCAGGCGGTATTACACTGAAGCTTTTTAGTGGAGTCTCACTCAGCTGTTGCGCAAAAATAAATAACATTTTTGCGTTACGTTTCCTCCCTGGTCAGGATGTTGACAACAGTGAAAACTGAAATTCTTGACAGTAATAAAAGATACCAACTAACTACACGCTAAGTAGAGGTTGCTATTCAGCTATGCGGAGAAGGTAGGCTTATGAGGAATTCAGTAAGTCGTCCTGCCTCATAATTCGATATGCTAGCAACCGAGCTGACGAGAAATTTGGTAAAAGACAAATATTTCAATTTCACTTCTTGCACGGCAGCATTTATCAGCTCTGTTGCGCGCAATGGATTTTGACGTCTTCATGCACTTCTCTACTAACTCTATATTTCTCTCTTTTCCCAACTCTCCTTGATTACATAGGCTTTAAGGGAGGAGTGCTATGGGTTTGGCATTGCAAAAATCAAGGTTGGGTCATGATATTGAACATTTCATTCCGAAATTTAATAAGATAACGGAGGATATGTATTAGCAATATTAGCTATTACTTGTTTACCAATGTCGCTAAAAAAATTATAAATTTTTGAAATAACATACTCCTAAAAATACATAAATTTGGGTATACACTTTCATTCCATACACTTAGCTTGGAATTACGCATGGACTGCTGACAAATGTAGTAAAAGTTGCGTGTATCTGAGTGTCGGAGGGTTTCTGAATGGTGCTGGTAGTTCAATGACGGAGGGGAAAGAAATGAGTTTGGTGCGATTATTTGGCAGACTCCCACTTGTCATGATTGATGTGAGTTTCGGTTCTAGATGATGGATGAAGTGAATTTCAATTTTCTTGTTTAACACATTATTTCTCAAACCTGAATGTGTAATCAAGTCAGCTATTCTTCGTCCAGTTCCTTTTGCATAAGGTCTTTCAAGTTTATATTTAGAATTCAAAATATATCGAAATATTATCAGTAGTTTTATAGGTACAGATGAACCGAAGTTCTTTAATTGGCTGTGGTGAATTTTAATAAAATTGTTCTTTTATTTCAGTTTCCTCAGCGTTAAGAAATGGCTGCTGCGAAAAAGACATCAGGTGGAATTGGCTCGACGACGTGGGTGGAAAGGATATTGGGTTTGTCTGAAAGGAACTACGCTTTTGTTCTATCCCTGTGATGCAAGAGAGACCAGGTATATTTTGGCATGCTACCTATTCTTTATCATTCATAAATTTTGAAATTCTGTTCTGCCGTGTATTAGATTTTGCGTTGCACTACCGATATTCAGGTTCCGAAAGATTCACATTGAAAAAATTGACTGATTATTTTAAAACTTATTCAACGCGGAAAGTTTTTACGAAAATCACGAGAGAGAAGGTTGGGCTGTTAAACATCATCCCCCTGTTAATTAAAATGCAGTGGTGATACATGAATTTTTTGTTACATCAACAGACCGTTTTGAAACATTTCACAATGTCTCGTGTTATTTATATAAAGTTCAAAAATTCTTTCTCCTTTTAACGGAAGACGGGCTAGTCTATTGGTATTGGTGATACTCATTGTACTACTTCACTAATCTATTTTGACCTTGTCATTCTTCACAATTAAAAAAAATTAAACATTTTCTCGAGTCCTGTTCCGATAGATGAAATCCACTACTCGTAAATTTTGCGTCAGCACCGTTTGAAGAATCGAAAGAAAGATATCAATTCAAATAAATCGATTAAAGTTAGGCAACACTCGAATCATGCGAATTGTTCGGATCTGACCAGTTTTTATAAACTGTCCAAATTTTTGAAATTCCTTCAAAATGATTGTAAAATATCTACATTCTGTGATGCATTATGTTATGTTTGATCTTACTTGGCAATATGTTTAAAAATATTCAGCCTGCCATACGACACGTATTAACGCAATTTCTAACGCTCACAATATTTAGAAAGGATCTAAGATAGAATCGAAGTGGAAGAGTGGTATAGTGAAAAATCCATTTACTTTACTATACTTTTCAAGTAGTAGCTCAATAGGATCTGAGGACTTCTCCAAAAACGGAAATGGTGTCTATTCAGCGTAAGACGCCAGGAATGTTCCGATTGAAATTCTCTGTTGTGAGGTTAAAAATATTGAAGGCTGTGGATCAATTGTGTTACTAGACTTCTATGAGGAATTGGAATACGTAAGATCTAGCTCGGTCGGACCATCCGTACTGTACCGAAGTAATAAGGCCCGACAACTCTTGAATTGTTGTACTGTCGATGACTGCGCATAGTATAAATACCTGTGATACTTTCGGGTGCTCAAATCTTATTCGGACCTCCCAATCTAACCTGGTTAGTTTAGGTCAGCCAGGTCAGCTAAATAACGATATCTACGCAACTGAATTTGTCATGTGCCGAAATTGTAAATTGGACATTTTGTTGGAACATTTTCTAGATCTGTGGAGGCTGCTCCAAAACATTTGATAATCGTTGATGGTGCTATCATGCAACCGATCCCTGAACATCCGAAGAGGGACTACATTTTCTGCTTGAGCACTGCGTTTGGAGATGCTTATTTATTCCAGGTAAACCAGTCAACCAAAGTTATATGTTCACAAGTGTTTATTTCTGTCTGTCGACTACCGAAGAAATCCAAACTTGTCTGCCGTGCAATGATTTTGGATTTCTCTGAATTTGTGCAAAAAATTAAAAAGGTTGTTCCATTTTTTGGTTTTGAGAATTTAATTTTCAGTCAACCTCCGTTCGAATCTGTTTCAGCGAAGTTTTAAATTGAACTCAGTAACCTAAAACCAACGAGAAAATGAAAAATAATTCACCGTACATCATGCATACGAAGAACATGGGTTTTAAACATAAATTTAACAAATATTTCATATTATTTCAAATTACAACTGTTTCCGCTCTGTGCCACTATTATTAGAATTTGACTGTTTATAGTCTTCATTCGAAATTAGTTACGTTTTTTTTTGGTGGTCAAGTTGAGTTTGCTCTGCTGTAAAATTTACATCACACGGTCAAAAATTACCTATTACTGTATAGAAGTTAATCTAACATTTAATTGTATGGTTGATAGGCACCTTGCCAAGTAGAATTGGAGAGTTGGGTTCATAGTATACATTGGGCTTGTGCGGCTGCTTTTGCTCGTCACCGTGGGAAAACAGGGACACTTCATCTACTCCAAGAAGAAATCCTCAGGTTGGACAAGGCAATTGAATCGGTAAGTTCAACATAAATCAGATCAACAATTAAATGCGAAGTTACAACAATATCAAAATCCAAATGCAGTTTGACATGCAAATCTTGTTCTTGTTCAAATCTCAGTCGTTCAGCAAAACCTAATGCGCTCCGCGGAATCCTTAAATTTTAAGAGTCTAAAAATAAACGATCTCTGAAAGGAGAGATATACAATATTTCAAGTTTTTTATGAATGCTCAGTCAGGTAATGAATTTACAGGTTGGTTTAGTTTTTCGGTTAGGCAATTGAGAAATAGACCTGAGCTGATTGCTCATCGTCATAACTCTGTCATTTTTCAAAAATCTTTAAAATTTTGTGTTTATAAGTTCTGGAATTCTTTGCCGAGGAATTGGGAAACTCCAAAAATTTCATGTAATGACCTTTTGGGATTAATTAAGTTGTTCCTA
>JAQFYE010002693.1:0-17274 GCA_034694305.1 Protaphorura glebata
ATTATTATGGAAAACTACTAATAAGTTCAGTCTATGTTTTTACGGTGAATAATTTTAGTTGATAGTTAAATTAATCATTGAAACGGATACCGAAAATTCTGAACTCCACACTGATCAGGACGATGTAGTCTTCATTGACAGTAAAATGTTTGGAAACGTCGACGAAAAACTAAGTCTTTGTTACTCACTTAATATATGCATTGCGGAATAAACGTATCGGAATAAATTCTGTGGTATTTTGAGATTTTTTGTGATTCCGGAATCGACTCCGGAGTCGATTCCACCGATTCCGATTCTGACTCCGGATTTTACCGGAGTCGACAACATCGATTCCGATTCCGACTCCGGCTTTTTTCGGAGTCGGATTCGGCGATTCCGGAATCATTCCATTCCGACTCCGATCGAATCCGGAATCATGCGGAGCACTAGTGTGGTTTATCGCCTGTATGTGTTCGTATGTGCAAATTTAAATGAGATATTTGATTGAAATTCTTTGTGCAATATGGTAATGGTATGATGCTCCCCTGTTGGCTTCGCATGTGTCCGCTCAAATGTGACGATCCAGAGAATGTTTTCGAACACTTTGGGTAATTTTGAGGTCTATCTCTGGTTTGCTCCTGCGCTGTGTGTCTTTTTAGTTGCGATAGTAGTAAGATAACTACTTTGTCACATGTTTGGCACTTGTGTGCCTTTTCTCCAGTATGAACCACTTTGTGTGCCTTTAACACACCCCGCAAGGAGAATGATTTTGTGCATATATGGTACTGGTACGGCTTCTCACCCGTATGAACTCGTATTTGTGAATTCCAATGTCCAGACTGAAAATGATTTGGAACAGATAGTACAGTGACATGGCTTTTCAACGGCGCGAATTCGCATGTGTTTTTAAACTTCCGGCCAACGATTTTGTACTGATTTTGCACTGGTGTAGTATTTCACAGGTATGAACTCGGATATGTGGTTTTAAACTTCCGGCCAACGATTTAAAGAGATTTTTAACTAATGTAGTTTTTCCCCGGTATGAATTCGCACGTGTGTTTCAAACTTGCGGTCAATGAGTTTGAACAGATTTTTAACTTAATGTTGTTTTTCCCCGGTGTGAATACTTGCGGTCAACGACTTTGAAAAGATTTTGCACTGATGTTGTTCTTCCCCGCTATGAATTATGAGGTGTTTTTAATCTTCCGGCCGACGATTTTGAACAGATTTTGCACTGATGTAGTTTCTCCCCGGTATGATTTGCATGTGTATTTTTAAACTTCCGGCCAACGATTTTGAACATATTTTGCACTAATGTGGTTTTTCCCCAGTATGGATTCGTATGTGTGTTGTAATCATGAGTCCCTTTTGTCTGTATCCCTTTTGGCAAATGTCACAACTAAATGCTTTATAATCCGTGTGAAAGATCTCTATTTAAATCAGTCCATCTTAAGAATCCCTTTCCACACAGTCCGCAAAGAAATAAATGATCGGACTCCCGCATGATACACTATGTGAATGTGACTATTCAAACTTATCTTGGATTTATGACTCGTCCCACACATTTCACACACGAATTTCTTCTCATCCGAATGTGCTGGCTTCTGGTGAACATTTAATCCACTCTCTCCGGCAAATTCTTTCCCGCAGACGGCACAAGTGTATGGTTTCTTGCCCGTATGTTTCTTTCTGTCAGGCACTTCCAACTCATACTTCGTTCCAAAACCTTTCACGTCACACGAGCTCGTCACAAATAAATGGCGTCTTAAATTATGTTTTTGTGAGGAACGTCTCCAAACACGTCACAAAAAATGGCGTCTCTTCCGTGTCTAACCGTTCGTGACTTTCTTTTTGGAATTCATTCAAAAACTCCTATCCAAAATTTGTGAATGTACAGGGTGGCACTTAACCTTTGCCACCCCACCTGCAGCCCAATCTTGGTGGAGTCGGACAAAAAGTGATATATGCGTTTCTTTGAGAATCTTATTGTGGAACTAGGGAGCTATTCCGCTTAAAAATCTGTTTCGCGTAGAGGGGCTGACGACCGCGTAGGTAGAAATTGTCATAAAAAATGGATTGTTTTAACAAAAATGCCCCCAAAATAATTTTTCCCGAAAATCTGACGATGCTATCTGTTTTGCAAAAAAATATTGCAATTCTAAAAATTGTGTTGGACGTGTTCGGAAAAAGTCGGTATTTAGTTAGAAAGGCATTTTACCGTAAAAAATCAGATTTTTTTCTCCAAACGCGCTGCCAGCTAAAAATCAACTTTCCCCAAACCGGTTCAACATAATTTTATTATTTCTTATTAAGCGAGCGAAGCGCAGCGAGCGAAGCGAGCGGACCGTAGCGAAGCTTTTCTGTTCCACTAGGTGGTCCGAAATCCGTTTGTATCTGCCATGTAAATGTTCGCATTTTTTGTCCAGATCTTTTCTCCGGAACTACTGGGCCAATCGGGCTCAAATTTTTAAGGGAGGTTCTCCTGGGGTGTGGTCCTATACAAGGGTATTGTGGACCGTCTGCTGTTAAGGGATGTCCCTTAAATTTGACATTTAGGGTATGGGTACTTGGCACGGGATAAGTTTCCATAGCAACCGAGTAGTTTGCCTCTCAGTACAACTGACGTAAACAAACTCCGCCGTTGCCATGGAAATTTTCCCATGGGCGGATGATGAATTTATTGAATATCTGGAATATTTGTTATTAATTGTATTTGAAGAATAGTTAAATAGTCTCTCTTCTAATGATATTTGCGCAAAGTCATATACCGTGTAAGGCTGGGATATTACATTACGGGGTCCAGGGGCAGAGTTCCGGCGGGGGTTGGGGGCAGAGCCCCGGCGAGGTTTGTGGGGCAGAGCCCCCCATTTAAAAAGTGGATTAACAATTTATTATGGTATGATTCTACTGGGCGAGATATTATTTTACTGTGCAATTTAATTTAAAATCTACCGTGAAATCCCTCTATATTACTGGGCGATAAAATCACTCCCTCTCTTTCTTAGAAGACGGGATGATGAGCTTCGCTTCGCTAGCTTTTCTGTGGCTCAATGGTTGACGGGATGACATATTCCTAGTTATTTTATTTTTAATATTGGGAAAAAAGATAGCATCGGCGGATTTTTTGAGGAACCTTATTTTGGATGCGTTTCTGTCATGGAGCCGTTGGGAAAATCGTTATTTCGTGCCGATCTTTACTTAGGTACTCGTCAGCGCCGCTACGCACGTCAGATTTTCAAACGGAAGATCCTCCATAAGATTCCCAAAAAAATGCTACTCGACATGTTTGAACGCTGGTCATCACACTCTAGTCAAAAATGCAAGCAAACAAACAAACCCAGTTCAAGGGCACAGTCGACACATGCTGATACTCTAGTCGTTATATTCTTTAAATTGTTTGGTTGTTTGTTTTTCCGTTAGAGTGCTAATGATCAAAACGATTCGGACTTCATTGGGACGCAGTCCCAATGATGTATATCCGTCTGTCCGACCCCAAACTTCCCACACACGCTTCTTATAAACCCAATAATATTAACGCAACATCACTTCAAAAATGCTCTGATTCGTATACCTCTCACAGAGTTCTTCAACTTTTTACCACCTGCAGCAACACCCAATATGTCACATCTACACTTAATAGAGACAGAGAGCGTCCTGGAAAAATATTTGCTTGAAACTTATTGGATTTATAAGGAATTCGAACAAGTACCGGACTAAAAAGGTATATCGAACTATCTTATCGTGGAATGAGATAGGCATAGGCCTATCTCATTACGTATACCAAGTAGCAGTGCTTCCTCAATAACGCAATTACATACGTATGTTAGAGAGATATGCCCTTCTAATGTTGGAAAAATATGCCCTCCTAACGTTAAGAGACAGGCGTAAATTGTTTGACATCTCGTGTTGACTTATCACAAATGACGCGTTGAAGCTGAAGATGTTTGTTGTTGGTCAGGGAAGAAGGATTTTAAGTATTAAAATTGAAAAAGACAATGTCTAGTACAATGTGAGCCGTGTGTTGCCTATCGCTTATTCGACTCATTTAAAATAAAATAATCCACTATTTGACACTCACCCGACGCAATGGTTCAACGTTTGATGTTCTCCCAAAAAATGAGACCGATCGGTCTGTGTTGAGTTGATATTCGACTCATTTTAATTGAAATTGAATTTTTGAATGTAGAAATTTGTTAGCTGTTCTCGTCAGAACAGATTTCCAATTAAACTTTATATAATGTGCGTTCGGGTCTAACGTCTAACTCAACGCACACCCACAATGAAATCGTGCTAATTTATACCCCTTGCTTACTTTACAGAAATGCCCAGACTAACTGATTACCAAAGAAATAATATATTGGCATTATATCTGGAGAACAATTCAATCAAAACAAATACATTGGTGAAGGAATGGTCAGCGCTGCTCGGAATAAGCCCAAATCAAATAAATGGTGTCATCCGATATTACAACGGAAATCTGATACCTCCTGTCCCAGCCGTTGCAAATCCACCAGCCGTAGCAAATGCACCAGCCGTACCCAATCCACCAGCCGTAGCCAATGCACCAGCCGTAGCCAATCCACCAGCCGTAGCCAATCCACCAACTGTAGCCAATCTACAGGCTCCACCAGCCATAGCGCAACCAGTCGAGGCGGAGGTCAACAAACCGTCCAGTAGTCGCGAGTTGCGGTCCGAGACTCACGAAACACAGAAACCTACGGAGATAATCCGCAAAGGGAAGAAGGTGAGTAGACGATTGTGTAAATGTTAAAGATGAGAAAGGAGAAGGTAGATTTTGGTCTTAGTAGTCTACCCAATTTAGCCTCATTTGTTCCAATTTAATTTATTACGGTATTACGGAGATAGGATGGCAGCGAAAGGTGGGAGTGAAGTGCGGCGAAGAGTCATCTGACTTCTCAGTTTAAGGTCCGTTCATACTATGTCGTAAATAGATACACGCATTACTTTAAGTACGGGCAGTGCGCAAGGCCCATATTAGGTCAGCTAACATACATTTTGATCATCTTCTGAAAAATCAGTTAATTCCAACTGTTTTAATAAAAATAATCATGAACACAGAAGTTGCGAACCGAATGTTTTAGCACAAAGGATACCGCACACAGGGCATGGGAAATGCTTCCTCGTCAGAATTTGGATATGTTGTAGCCCTTGACCTACTGAACAATTTTTGTGAAGGATCCGACCCGAGAGGTCAACTGTGGTGACCTCCAGAGGTCATCAAAGTTCGAACTTGGGTTCTCTCTTAACCAAAAAAATGACCCGTACAAAAGTTGTTCCACTCAGTGAGAGAAGCAACTTATCCCTCTATATCATTTTACTCTGCGGTCAACCCCTGAGGTCACAGGTCGATGTCAACATCCCGGTCATGAGTCAACCGATTGACTCATGATTCACTCTGATTTTTCTCCCGTGTGGGTGCCAATTTGTGATGTTGAGAAAAAAAATTTCTCACGAATTTTGCGAAGATATAGTTATACTCCCGTATGAACTCTCTGATGTGACATCAACAAGGGAACGATCCGAGGTACTGGTAGGACATAGACCCGACGTTCACTTTTTCAAAACAATTGGGATCCCTTGACATGGAAATAGTTAAAAGTCGCGTGTACAAATGAAGTACTTTTTTTTGTCCTATGTTCGAAATTTTTATTAAATGAATCTTGAGGCCTTTTAACCTTAAAAACCCTTCGAAAATAATGAAATCCTGTTTTAGAATGCATGCTGTTTCAGTGGTTTTTCATTTCGCGTGAATGTTGAGAAGCCTCATTGATGCATTTCTGAAAAATTTGAAAAAAATCAAAATCATTTTATTTGTCAAGATTTTGATTTGGTGTCGTTGCACCACAGACAAAAAAAAACACAAAATCTTGATCAAAAAAGTTACTGGGAATTTTTTAATCAAATTTTCAAAGATTGACCAAAAAAAGTACTTCGTTTGTAGTACAAACGAATTTTGACGAAAACTCACTCAGGGGATGCCAATGCATTGAGAAAATCGGGTGCCCGGTCTAGGAGCAGGTAGGAATGTGATGACTCTCCCTTGTTAGACACAAAATGAGAAAATCAATATATATGTGCATGCTGGATTCGATACATACATTACGTTGTGTGAATATAGACATTTTTGTGGAATGGTAGAGTTCTCTTCAATCGTGCACTTTTAAATGAATTTCAAATTGAATTAAAATGTTATGTTACGGTTTCTCTCCGGTATGCTCAAATGCACTACCATATTAGATTTAAAAAAAAATCTTCCTGCAGAACGAGCAATTGTAGGGCTTCTCCCCAGTGTGAATTCCTAGGTGATGATATGCAGACGCCCGACGAGGAAATGTTTCATGGTGCACATGTAAGACAGAATGTTTGTTCCCAGTATGAGTTCTGACACTTAAATAAAACTAAACTTGAAACTTGAAACATTATGAGTCGTTACGAGAGGTATTATTACCTCTCTTATTAGGAAGATTACCGGAGTAAGCGAGTCTCACACATTCTGTATTGGAAAGGTTTCTCTCCCGTGTGAGGTTTTACCTTCATTTGAACGATTTCGTGTCATAAAAATGTCCAACTCGACTCGAATCGTCTCGATCCGAACACTACATCCAATAGATGTTCAACCACTGACACTACACGAGATTCTTCTACTCCCCAAGAGAAACAAATTAACTTCTGGCCCTAACATTTCCAGGAGGTACAGGGGAGGTTATTGTGCGACTTCTAGTATCGCATAAACTTATTTCCATCATATTTCTTTCTTACCAGAATCCTCCAAATTTCGTTGGGCCAGCGAATGACGACCAAGGATATTTGGAACTTGGGACACCCACAGATAATGATAACCTTTATACTGTAAATATCACCATCTTGGAAGCATCCTATCTTCATTTGGTACGTATGGTCATTTCATGTGAATTTAATATTTAATAAACACTCGTCAAAGTGAATGTGCTTTGAACATATATATTTATCTCCATTTTGACTTCATTTTATTCTGATTTTAGCTCGGACATGATGAGAGTACCGACAATTGGTCCATTGAATACAAAGTATTTGATTGTGATATTTCAACTGGTCCATTCCGACTCGAACAGTCCAATGAAGAAGGAACGAATGCAACTTATATAGGGGACAACGCAGAAACTAAGATCAGAGCAAGTGGTGGATTATTTGGCACATTTCTTCGCGAAACAACTGTTACGTTTTACGTCGTTCTCACGACAATTTTTCAGGGAAAAGAAAAGCGTGTCCGTGTTGGAGTAGCGTATCTGGACTTAAAGAAATTGACAGAACCTACTCCTAATGCCAATAAATGGGCATTTGTTTTGGAAGTGATCCATACCACCTCTGACATCCCTACACCAGAAATATTGGTTTGGGTTCGGATGGACACTAAACCACACTATTTTGGACCTTCATTGATTCAATTTGGAGAGACTGGAAATGTGAGAGAGAACACGGAGGTTAGTCCAGAAAACCTTGAGATCGTAGATAGAAAACCAAGGAGAAGTTTGACTAAGTCAACAGTTACTTCCCAAACCTATGAACCTGATTCCGCGGAATGTTCCCGTCCCCTAAGTTCGGATTTTTTCGAAGCCGGATATTATAGGGTGACAATTGAGCTCAGTCAACTCTGGATTTATTCGACTCAACCACTTCACAAATTTCTAATCGAATTTAAGTATCGACCTTTGGGAATAACAAACTACGTTTGTACTGCAACACCAAATTCATCCATTGCAACTTGGAATGGAAATTCGTGCTACTTAGTGGACGATGGAATTTTAAAAGTGTATACTGGCAAGTTGGTAGTTGGAAGTTCTCGAACGGAGAAATTACTTCGTAAATCAATTTCCATAGACATCACAGAATGCGGTTCTAATCCATCTGAGCAACGTATTATGTTTGCTAAACTACCATTTGGTAGTGTTTTCTCTCAGGAGGTAAGAATGTTAACAGGATTTGGTCAAAAAATAAAAGTTTTAAAATTGTGAAAAAAAAATTCGTTGCCATGAGGTCATCGGTAACGTTTCGGTCACTAATAAAAATTTTAACATAGCGGAGCAGGGACACTTCATGCTACCTGTGTTAAGATTTTTTTTTCCAAGTTCTTTGTATCTCTTTTTCTTTTTTCGACAAGAAAATTTGATGACGCTCTCAAAAGTAATTTTTATTTCTCTTTTTAAACAGGAGCGGAGTTCTACACGTGTATTGACTGGCAGAGCTCCAGTGCATGGAAGTCGAAATGTTGGAGGTATTGACTTCACCATTAAATTAGAATCTCTCTCAACGCTTCCGGAGGGTAGCCGTCCGGATATCATGGAATAAAATTTTGATAATGGCTTCCTACATTTACAATTTCAAGTCACAACTCAAATTACTTTCTTTATAAGTATAATCACCGGCATTTTCATACTTTCATGGACAGGATTTTATTAATTAACAACCTGTAATTTTATTTTAACCACACAATTTCCGTATTAATTATTTGGATTTAAGAATTACCAATGGAAGTAATTAATTTTATAGCAACCTGACTTAGATTTGACTTTAAGTTCAAGTTTTATGATTTGCAATGTACGAAGTGTATTTAGAAGCTGTAATATAATGAACCTAGGCTATTTGTATTTGATTGAATATGTGTATATTGTAGCAAAGAATGAGTTCAATTTTGATAATGGTTAAGATTCCAGCAGAAGATGGACGAAAAAAAACAAATTACAACTGAAGGATAACAACAATAAATGAGAAATAATAACCATTTGGTTTGTAGGAATGTGAACAATAATGTATCATTATGATTATATGTGTGAATTATGTATGTATTTTCTGACCAATTTCATCTAATTTTATATAATGCCTAGTAGTAGCGAGATCTGACTCTGAAAAGTACAGCTGTGTCATTAAATTTAATTTAAATGATAATTTGTGATGCATGTTACTTGTCACAATCTCTTTAATAAACCAAATTCATTCAGAGTCAGAGTCAGAGAATTCTTTATCAGAGTCAGAGAATTCTTTATACCTAAACAGTTCAACATAATAGTCAAATTCATTCATTTCAACATTCGTTCATACCTTGGGTAGGTATGTGTGTGTACAAGACAAGTCTCAAAAGAAAGAAATAAACAAACAAACGACAGTTCAGTACAAAGTTGTGATCCATTTAATTATACCTTCCCCTCCACCATAAAAATGTGAAATCCAAAAACCGGATTCCAAAATCCCCGGGCCCGTATAAATTGGATGATGAATGGCAGCGTCTTGGAATGATCCAACCATTGACCCAAGAATCATTAATCTTAGGTGTCTCGAAGGGACTCGCATTTAGTATTTTTGCTAACGGTAGGGTTAGCCCTAGTTCCCATACATGCGATTTTTTTGTGATTTTATCTCGCGACGGAAGCTTCATGCGTCGGCCTCGTGCGAGGACAGAGAACTTGCGATCACTACGCAAATTAAATCGCAGTTCAATTCACATGATGATACAATTTCATTGCGCGAAAAATAATTGTCAAAGTTTTGTTGTGGAAACGTGAAATTGACAATGAGAAATACAAACTTGACTAGACGAAAAAGTTCAAAAATAAAACGATCTCCACATACGTCACACATGTGTAGTTTTTCTCCAGTGTGTACACGTATATGTTTAGTTAGAACAGAATTTAAGGCGAATTTCATTCCACACGTATCACATCTGTGTGGTTTTTTCTCCAGTGTGTTTCAGTTTGTGTTGAGTTAAATGAGAATTTCGGGCAAAATCCGTACCACACAACCGCACATGTCGCACCTATATGGTTTCACTCCAGTGTGTGTCACTTCGTGTCGAGTTAATTCCCAATTTCGAATAAAAGCCGTCCCGCACACGTCATACCTACATGGTTTTACCCCAGTGTGTTTCACTTTGTAACGAGTTAACTCATAATTTCGAATATAACTCTCTCCACACATGTCACATACGTGTGATTTATCCCTTGTATGTATCACTTTGGATTGAATTAAACCAGATTTTTGAACAAAAGCTATCCCGCATACGTCACAACTGTGTGATTTTTCCCTGAAATGAAATAAGCACGAATTTATTCATCCTTATTGAAAAATTTTATCCGCACAGACTTTGAAATTGACGACGTAAATATTCATGCGGCTTTTTCTTGTGACAAAATAACTTAAGTATTAGTATAGCGCAAATTTGGTCCTAATTTTAGGGCATTTTAGTGAAGAAAATCAGATTTTCACCTCCAAATCCCTTGCCAGCGAAAAATCGACTTTCTTCAAACCGGTGAAACAAAATTTTCAATATTACATAAAAATATTGCAAAAAAAAGATAGCATCGGCGGATTTTTCGATTTTTTTTTTATTTTGGGCCCGTTTTCACCAAAATGCTGCTGAAAAATCCGATCTTTCTTTCCGATTTTTACTTAATCTTGTTTGTAAATTATTTCTTGAAATTATACTGCTTTGGGTGAATATAAATTATTTCTTGAAATTATATTGCTTTGGGTGAATATTTGAAGACAAATTTTGACATATTGTCAATCTACCAAATTATGCAAATTTTACGAAGGAGTATAAAAATATAGCAAAGAAGTTAGCAATTGTGAATTTTTCGGAGCAATTAGTTTCAACGTGTTATTAAAAAATTGTTCACATTTGCCCCTCCTCCGTAGGTCTTTTCATGCAGATTTACATATTTTGTAGTGTAACAAGGCTTGCTCTAAAATCGACAAAAAATTGAAAATGATTTTAAAATTTTGAAAAATGAAATCACAATAATGAAAATGTATGCGTCCTAAAAAATCTTATATAGCTTGGTTGGTAAGTTATGTGACATTGTATCCGCCCTGGGATCGGGATCCAGGGATTGGGTGGGTCCAATTCCTGATGGCTAATGTGCTGCGAACATTAAATATTTTTTGTATATCTTTTTTTCCTAAAAAGACTTGAGTTGCACACTGAAACTTGACATAATTTCTTGTAAAACTGTCTTGTGCTTGTGTTTCTTTAGGGATTGAGTGGAGGAAGTCGATTTCCCGATCTCTATCATATGAATTCCGATTCCAGTTGAAAATCAGACAAAGAATTATCAAAAGTAAGGAGATTGTATTAGAAATTATTTACTGTAATTATTAATTGAATTACAAGGACAATTCTAAATACTAATAATAATAAAAAAAATTGAATTTCTGTTCTTGAAATTATTTTTTCCTCGGATTTGGTGCAGTCCCGGGACTTCAGTGCAGTCCCGGGCTTAACGACCCCGCTTTTGTGAGCTTTATTCACACCTAAGACTTCTTATCCCTCATATACAGTTCTTATCTTCATTAAATTAGGCTTTGATTGAGTGTTATTCTTCTCTTCCTCTCGTTTTAAGTAATTTAGTTACAAGTCGGAATCGATGTCACTTACTGATAATTCAATGTTTCAATTTTGATGTTTACGTTGTGTGAGCTATGCTTTTTGATGACTATAATAAAATTACATCCAATCCAATCCAATCCAAATGAGAGGTGCCCATTAGATGCATTACTGAAAATTTTGACAAGACACAAGACAACCGAGAAATTGATATGTGAGAATAAATAAGTGTTATGTTAAGCTGTATTTTGGTAATGGAATGTTCAATTACGAAATTATGTTCTCGACGCTGTGAGTGGGGGGCTTTGTTAGTATACTGTGCTTTGGCGGTTATGCTTCCAACGTAGAATACAATCACACTCCATATTATCAATTGTATTTGTGTATAACATTTTAACACAGAATTCTGCTACGGAATAATCATTCCGGCCCATCTAAATTATACAAGAGCAGGAATTGAAATGTCAGCACTGAATAAATATTTCATCGGACACGAACGACATGCAACGCGGAAGTATAATGTAGGTCGAAATTACTGGCGTGCCCGACTTTCATCACGATTTCATTTCCGAATTTATGTCGGTTTTTCTTGGGAATTGCTGACGTGACGGACCGCCAACTTTTCCATTAGTAACCGAAATGCCAGATTTTCTGAGCTTCCGTGCCTTTTTGAACGTTCGATCGAATCTTACAAATATCTAATCTTCAATTGACACGAAAGAACCTTGTTAGTAAATAATTTATAGCACGATGAAATGAGAGGTGGGATGATTAATGACACTTTAAATTTTAAGTATATGTAGACTGTAAATTTTCGCTTTTTTTTCCGTAACACAGGATCTCTAGACTACCGGGGTGGCACGAAATAATGGGTATCGTTCACGCTAAATTTGCATTAATAAGGCTTTATACGGTCTATCCTATAATGAATTGTATATTAGCTTATTTCCGTCCAACATTGTACTGCGACTTAAAATAACTGACCGTGCTGTAGTATTCATTAGACCGTCTGATAGTGTGAGCTTAGATTTTTCAGTGGTAAATATTCTCAAAACTTTGAACAGCTGATATTGTAACACAAAAGGTAGAAATGATTTCCAAAGAGTCATTAAATCTTGCTTCATTTCAAATAATTGTAGGGTCATTTCTGAACTGGCTTCCATTTAAATGGAACCATAGACGGTGTATGATTGAACTTTCAGTGACGCGGAGGTACAATTTGATGGCAGTGTTCAATATTACCGCTACGTTATCGTTTATTGTTTATATAATTGTCCAGATGATCCTCAATAAACGAACACTTTTGGAGATCAGTTTTGGATTTACTTATATTGCGGTGCAAACAATGTCACTTGCCCTTCAAGTGCACACTTACTCCTGTTCTCAAGAAATGTATACTTTTTACAAATCCGTCATTCTCTTGGCCGACGGGACTGCAGAAATGACAATTGGTGAGTTCATGCCGTAAATTATAGACGGAAGGCCTTGCAAAATCGTAATTAACATTTATTAGCAGGAAGATCCATTAAACGGAAACAGAAGGACGGACTGGAAACATTTCTCTTGATTCTCAACGTTGGACTTGTCATAGTCTCCGCCACAGTAACTCCCCGTACGGAAAGGTTCTGAAGAAACTATGACTAAAATTACTCTGACTAGTTAATTCTTCAGAGCCTGTGATGTGTTATGAAGAGCGCACTCATCAGAATAGTTTAATGGTTATATTTTCATCATGGGATTGTGAGTAATAAATTCTTCAAAACAGTTTCTGACATATTACACACAGTCTCTGCTGAATCGTTTCACCGTTCTATTTTCTTTGAGACGTAATATTCACATTTTTTTGTGGTGAGTGCTTTCGTCAAAGAAGTTTCTACATATTTCCACATACATTATGACGAAACGATTATACAAGATTTATTCACACATCATTCAGATTAACAATCATTTTATTAAACTATGATTATGGATTCAAATTAGTTTTACATTACAGATGACAAAAAAATAAGATAATTATTCTATTCAGACTCCACACAATTAGGAATCTTCACAACATTTGATAGCGAATTATTTTCATCGATACTGGTTATAAACTTAGAATGCATTTCGGAGATCTTTAGAATAGAGTAGGCAGTTGAGACACCTGTCGCAGTAAAGCAAAATTTAACTAAATTAGATTGCCTTACTTTTAGCTTTGATGCTAGACATACAGCATGATCGTCCGTTTCAGACTTGACTATAATTAACTTCCGAATTACATAAAATGATTTGTCATTCGTTTCAAAAATGCAGTTGCATCGTTTTGAAGTAATTTTATCAAAAGTGTTGTACAAGTGTGACTTAATCATACAAGTGTTATAGCTTGTAGCGGATTTACTTACTATTTGAAGCCGGGACAATTGAACCACTTCTTCATTAGTAAATGAATAATTCTTACCGGCGCCGAAAAACAAAATATCTCCCACTTTATTGGTGTTTTTTCGCAATCTTTTGTGTTTTATGAAATTGAGAAACATATTTCTGGTGAAGTGATTTTTTATACTTGCTCTTCCATGTGTCTCTAGTGCAACAATTTCAGTAATACGATTTGCTATTTGTAATTCAATATGTTGCGTTCCATTGAATAAATCCAACAATATGCCATTGTAATTTTCGAATTGAAAGGCTGAGTACGACCAAAGGGGTCCCCAATTTAAAACACAATCGGCAGCATGAGTTAAAATATGTGCGTTGTAAGAACAAAATTTTAAGCCATATAGATTTTGAATCCCATCAGAGAATTCGTAAAGAAGTTCCTTAGCCTTATCAATGTCAACCCGCGATATGGACTCTCCACTCAACAACATGATACCCAATACAAATTTTGAGAAATGATTCAAAAAGGTGTCCGCCAGTATACCCCTCATGACAAAAATAGCAATATATGTCCATGTCCGCCATTCCGAGGCCTTCCAAAATTTTATATTTTCGATTGATCGGATTGCTCTATCAAATTCGAATGGCACAATAAATGATGATAGATTTTTGTCAATCATTGCAATTTTGTTTCCACAATAAAATCGCTCTTGATTGTTCTTTGAGTCAAACCAATAGTTTGCAAATGTTCGACTGATTCCTAGAAAAGCCGTATGCATATAATCAAATGAAAATCCAGCGATGATATCAAATTTTTTAAGGAGGAGGAGTTGAGATGCAAATTTGATACCAAAATGGCCATCAGCAGCATCACAGTGTTCACTGGAAAGGGTCCTCTGATAGGATTTCAGATGTTCAAGAAATTGCTTGTTGGTTCGTTTGGTCGAATGGGCTTCGTTTGATGGATAAATCCATTTTTGTCCCTTTTCTCCAATCTTGAAATTTTGTCCTTTCGCTAGACACCAAGTACAACCATACGCACCGTTAAATTGAATTAAACCCTGACACAAGCACCTAGCCACCGAATCTGTAACAAGTAATGGAAAATAAACTTTGCTCCGGATAACAGCTCCTCTGTGCATCCATTCGATTCCACTTTCGCCCAATTCGTTGCATGATTTGACAAACGGTTGGAAGAAAACGTCGAACTTAGGTTTAGACTTTCCGAACCAAAGTGAAGCAATCAGAACATTCGATGATCTGACCCGGTATGGTAATTCATTGATTGAAAACAAAATCGGCCAGATTGAAAACTTGGAAGATTTGAAAACCGGAACCCCATCCGTATTGAATGTACATGATATTTCGTTTGATTTCATGCCAAGTTCCTTGTATCGCAAACCATCAGTTATGTCAGTGAACCTCCCAGGTGATTCTTCTTTGCGTAGACTCAAGTGCTGGAATAACAAGGAAGAGATTGTAGGCGATTCCAACGTATTTTCCAAAAGTCTCTTCGTATCAAATGTTACGAAGAATGAGCCCGACTTAACAAGGTGACTCCTGTCAGTATTATTTGAACACGAAGTGCAGTTGCTTCCAGGATCCAATCCGATGAACTGATCACAATTAGGACAGTAGAAATTCAATGATGCGAATGTGTAGTCGTAATGCATTTCTTTTTTCAGGTTGTAGAATGTGCTCGGAATTCTTGCATTTCGTGGGAGGAATTGATTAATCAGCTCCAGAAGTTCATTCACGCTTTCTTTTGTAAGTTTCTGCCTTGCTATGAAAGCCAATAGAAGTAACGTGCTCTCTGATGTAGTTATTTTGGATCCTTCAAATAGTGCATCCGTGTGACCGGGTTCTAGATCCTATAAATGAAAAGTCAAATAGAATTCAGTTCAGCTATGTATTCATGTATTCGACCTATCCAATAATTTATTGTATTTTTATTACGGGTCTTACATATTGAATTTGTTGCTGGTCAGCGATTACACCATTGCGGCCTCCAGACAAGGAAAATATGGTTTCTTTTGAGTAGTTGCTGGACGGAGCCTATTTCAAATTGACATTGTAGTTAAATAATGAGATATGAATAATGAAAGGGTTTGTAATTATTTCAATCAAATTCTTTTTTACCATAGTTGTGATATTCCCAGATGAACCCATGATATCATTATGAACTTCGGAATCTCCTATTGTTGGCACATCAAGCTCTAGTCTTCGTTTCTGTCATTACATAACACGAATGAAAATAGAATTAATTATAACATACGATACGAGTCTAGTTGGATTTCACGAATATAGTAATATTTTTAAATTGTATTAGTATTTTAATTTAATATGTACGAATTAAATTTTTTAAATTTTGTGAGTACTTACCAAGTTCCTTCTACTCTTAGTTCGGTTGGGGATACTTTCAATGATTTGATCACATTTTATGTAGTGCTTGTAAGTTGACTGTCTTGACATTTTGAAATGTGGAATTGGACAGCAAAATTTGGATTTTGAAATTCCAGCCAAAAAAGGTACGAGTAGTGCCACATGTCTTCAACCCGCCCGATTCATCTGTTGCGTTTCTTAATCGTGCATGTGTTAATTTCCAAAACTCACACGCAATGGACATACATAATAATTTGCTCGTTTTTTGGAAATCTGAACAAAAGTATTCAATTGTTGCACGAAACCGTATTTTGGATGGAAACTTGAGAGCAATCTCGGACAAGGACTTGATCGGGAAGGAATTACAGATCAAGTGGAAGGCCGGAGTTTCATATTTGGCAACAGTAATTCATACCGGTACGACTATTTCTATGTACCATACAAAATACAAACTATGCAGTTGAATTGCAAATTTCGATGTACAACAGAATAATCAGTTTTACTCATAGGTACCTCGGAGACCCTTGAAGTGGAATTGAGTAAAATTATTTCCAAAACTGAATCACACCATTCTGATGAAGAGGATCCAACTGGTATGGACCAATTGATGCCGGTCGTGAAAGATACGAAACGTAGGCTTACCAGTCGTGTTGAAAATCAAAAATCCGTAAGATTTCATAGCGTTTGAAGCTAAGAGTTTCGAAGAATGAAATATGCACTGTGGTTTCAGATCTCCGTTGTGAAATCCAGCATTAAACGTGCGAAGATCAACTCCACGCAGAGCCAAATATCGTCTGTTTTGACACAAATTGGATCTATTAATGAGCAGGACATGGTTCCAAGGATGGAATTTAACGCTTTGCAGTCGGACTACGACGACGCGAAAGACGAGTTAAAGCTGGAGAAGGAAAATCATCAAAAATTCAGAAGTGAGCAAGACCATACTTGGCACCTTATCTCAAGTTATTTAAAATTTGGTTTATTTCACACCGATTTTTCTATTATAGATTTATACTACAATTTGAAAAAATCGTATGATGAACTCCAGTTGAGCTCAGTGGCAATGGTTGGTCCATCGTATAATTTATAAATATCACACGGGCTCTAATGCATTTCTATTATATAGGAGTCGGCTGTAAACATTGGTGGAAATATTATGGTCAGCAAAGATACAGTTGACA
>JAQFYE010002694.1:0-17273 GCA_034694305.1 Protaphorura glebata
AGCCCTGACCTCGCTCCGAGTGACTACTTTTTATTTCCCAATCTAAAGAAAGACCTGAGAAAAAACACATATTCTTCAGATGCACATGTTGAAAATTTTACAAAACGGTAGTTTTCAAAAAAACCCGATTCATTCTATTCCAATGGAATTTCACGGTTAAGGCACAGGTGGGAAAAGTATATCAGAGTCAAGGGCGAATACGTGGAAAAATAGAGGTTATTGTAACTTTAAGCACTTCTAAGATACGCTCATTCAAACTTCGGAAAAAACTTTAGGAATGGCCCTTGTATCACTTTAAGCTGTACCTGAAAAACTGAAGGAGATATTCCACTTTGAATAAGACTATGGCAGTGCGACGTACTTTATTGTCCGATACTGTATGTTGACCAAATCGACCATGCGCGGAAATTTTGACTTAAATCGTTTTGTGTTTTAAAACATGTTTTTTTAAGCACGTTTTTTAGTTTGAAACATGTTTTTTTTTGCACCATAGAAATGCAGAAAATTTTACAAAACATGAAAAAAAGTCAAAATACGTTATCTTTTGTATTATGTAAAATATAGATGTTTTGTTTTTTAACCCTGGGTACAAGAATACGAAATATCTAACGAGTCATGAAAGAATGATTTCGTTTTTCTAAAATTATTCCAGTATTTGTATGCGGACACATTTTCTGTGACTGAGATTGAAGCCCCGGATGTTCTGTTCTTGGCCCACAAGTACTTGATCATGTGCTTAGTAAGGAAGTGTACGGATCTGTTGTCATCCGTCATCAACGTTTCAAACGTTATTCACATTCGTCAGACTGCGTTCAAATTCAATGAAAAAAATCTGGAAAATCAAGCAATGGAATTTATTCTCATGTAAGTCCTCTATGTGTATAGTTTACTAAATTAAATATTTCAATTGACAATTAAAGACATAGTTAATTCAGCAAATGCTTAGAGGGTGTGCTTTAAAAGAAATTAAGTGATTGTATCAGATGCTACTATTCAAGTGTGTGAAGTATTTAGCTGAAATGACTTACACTTCAGAAATTTAAAGCGTTTGCTAAATTTTGTTCTGACTGACAATGTTTCCTCTCAAATTTTTGTAGAAACGGGAGTGCTGTGTTTGAAGACGATGGATTTCTACAAATTGATATCGGCACACTTTCATCCATTTTGAAAAGTGACGAACTACTGGCAGATGAGATCGTCATTTTTCGTGCAGTTATGAGGTAACAAAATAATTGTGTTTGATGTAAGAAAACAAAATTTAGTTTAATTATTTTGATAGATGGGCTGAGAACAAGTGCGAAGAGGAGGAACTGGACTGCACTGTCCAAAACAAGAGAATTGTTTTGAAAGATTTGATTCCACTCATCAGATTCACTTTGATGACGTCGCCCGAGTTCACGAATGAAGTGAATATTGGAAAACACGAAGGAATTTTGTCGGACATGGAATCCAACGCAGTCTACAAATACCGGAATGCAGAGTTACCAATGAGGTTGGGTAAATCCAGTTTATGGGCTTTATAATAAATCCGGATAAAACTGATTGTGTTGTTTGTACTAGAACACATTTTCCGTCACTTCCATTCAACGTGAACAAAAGACGGGGTGGAAACCTTTACAAGGTTGATGTTTATGAGGGTGGACCTGCAAATTTCAGTAGATTAAATTGCCGATATTATTACTCGAACCGTAACAGCAGGAACAATTGCGAGGCAATCATTAGGTAATAATTTGCTTGATTGAAATACAGAATATGCTAGTCGGTCGAGTAATTTGATCAAATGTTTATTTTAAATTTTTCAATAGATTTTGTTCCGAACGAAAGATATACTTGCGAGGACTTGAATTGCGTCTATGTACTGATCAGTCAGATGGTTACCTTGCTTTTACGAATTCTCTACCTCCTGTTCCATTAGAACCCGATATCTCCGCATCCATATCCATGTCCGAGGCCGAGACATCATCTCTTCACAATTCAAATGGGAGAACATTGATCGGACAATCCGTGCAATGTCCGACTATAGAGAATGGATTTCCGCGCGGTGTTCAGATTGAAAAGGATGTCAACTACGATATCAGACTTGTCATTCATGTAAGTCTTTTTATACACAGGGTGGTACAAAATCCTTTCTCCTTGCTCAACCATAACCGAATCATCGAACTCTGCGGAAAGATGACATTTACCGTTTATAAAGAGTAAAGGTTCCTCCGATCCTGCGTATGTAGAATCAGCGAAAGGTCCCTCATCCACATCCGTTTTTAAGGAGCTAACAGTTTAAAAAACAGTTTGCTTCTCCATAGAGTGCAATGCGTTGAGAGTAGAAATATTGCTCAGTGGTTACGGTCATGCCAGACACGTTAAGCAAAGTCCTTTTTCAAAATAACCTCATCAAGGGATGCTATGAATTTTTTAAACAACCTTCAAATCGGTTTTGTTTAATATTTAACGTATCTTCTGATAAATAAAAATTGAGTAATCCACAAGTAGATTGCCTCTTACAGCAAGGCATACTTTACATAGATAGTGGATTAGCATCCCGACCAGACTTGGGTCAATTATTTTAAAAATTTAATTACAAATTACACCCTCATTTTCCGATTGTAATTAATTACAAATACATGGAGAAATATCGCAAGTAATTAACCACAATTACAATTACGTGGACAAAAATGGAAAAGTAATTAATTACAATTTAAATTACAATTACGTAATTGTCATTGAGAATGCAATTACAATTACAAATTACAATTCAAATTACTTTCTCCAAATGACGGTTTTATGTCTGTTAACTTCATAGTTACATTTTTGTATTTGATAGTCAAAATTTTAAGTAATTGAAAAAGTAATTGAAAAAAAATATAAATTCAGTTACAAATTACAATTACAATTACACACAATTTCTAAAGAATTTACTTACAATCACAATTAAATACTTCTTCAAAGTATTTAATTACAATTACAATTACGTAATTGTAATCGTATTTTGTAATTGAAATTACAATTAGCAATGTAATTGACCCAAGTCTGATCCCGACCTTAAGTTTGCACGCAACGGATTCAGATGGGCGACAACTCGTTAGTTTTTCGTATCAAACTCCCCGTGGGCGTGGGCTGTAGTTGAAAGGTTGATGAAGAGGTTATAGACCATACTGTAAAATTTTCTGAACATCCTTTTCTTATTAATAACATGTCAAATTGACTAGGATGTACGCATCTCAAACAAATGGTCGACTCCGGGAAACAGATGGGAATTAGCGAATCGTCCCAACGTGATTTGTGCAGAAGGCAATGTAGAATTTGAATTCAATATTTCTTCAACCAAATGTTGTCGGGAAGACTACGATGAAGACTATAGTATAGTTCCTGGAGTGCCAATACCAAACTGCAACTGCATTTCTCACGCACTCATCAAAACAATTCATTTCACAATCTAACATTTTCGTACTTAATATTATTAGTTAATTCTGTGCAACAATCCTGCGCGCGTGGAATGACAGACATGTGAAATATGGGGAGAAGAGTCATTCTTCGGATTATGTAATTAATTATTAACCAATTAATGTCTGTATGGGTGTCAGTCACTGATGAATCAATCAATATGAGATATTTGCTCTGTATTGTATATGCAATGAAGTTGATGGCTTATATTAGTAATTATCCAATTCAAAAAATTAGAATAAAATTGAGTTTCTCTGATTTTGTACTTCTGCGTAATATTTGTGGTTTTTCTTTAAATACCCATTCAAATGTTGGTGGCAGTTGAAAATACGTTATTTTAGCCGTACTTTCCAACTACACGAAATTATCGTGACTACTTTCAAAAATGATGATTATAGAGAAATATGTCAGTAACATAAATTCATCTATGAGGATTTTTCATTCTTGACCGTAACGCGAAATATCCGAACAGAAGTGATATATCATTTGTTTACATCATGTTAATATAAGGTGACATAGTTTATAATAAAGGTTCCTCTAACTTTACAGGCTTTGCAACGGATAGGATTTTTAGAGTCTTCACATGATTTGTTTGTTTTTTGTTTGTTTGTTGTACGGCCTTAAAATCTCTCCAACACATACTTCACACAGATGACATTGAAAAAGAAGTCTTCTGGGCTAACCGTGAGTGCATTAGATGCGATTGATCTAACTACATCGCGCGTGGGTTAACCATTGTAGTCATTAATTAAGGAGGAAATGCACAATTCAGACTTTTTTCTGTTCACTAACCTTATCCTGAAGTAGGAGTTTTACGGTGACATGGGCGCAAGGATATTTATAGAAATTCATAAGGGAAAATCTCCCAAGCCAGAAATTGTCGTTGAAAAACAAACCAGGAATTCCTGATTACATTGTGTACAATCCAGTAAATAGATGAGATGAGTGAGGAGGTCAGAGGTTAATGAATCAATTCTTGTAGACAGATTGATTGTGCGATACTCACAAGTCACAACACGTACACAAATTTATCAATTTTTTTTAAATACTAAATTTTTATTCAGTCGCTGTCTTCCATACAAAGATTGCCCAATGGACACAGAATACAAATAAATGGTTATTTATTTAACAATAAATCATGCTGTTTAAATAGAATCCTACGCGTAGCACTGGAAAGAAACTACAGAAATAATTTCTAGTATTTCGCTCTAACGATAAGAGCTAATACTTTAGACTTGCAGTGACCTATATTATTAGTACTTATAACAATGACGTTAGGCCCTGGTTAATCCGTTCTGTAACGAATTTACAACGGAGGAGTTGGTCACAAAAAAACTGTTATTAAGAATGACGGTAACATAGCAATCACTTGTTTTGATTCATTTGAACGAAGAACCGCGGGAACAGTCCGACGAAATCGACTTTCCGGAATAATACATACAAAATTACTTTCATTCGCCGGGGAAAAAGTTGTTTACAAATTACATTTCGGGTTGATGCGTTGAAGAACTTCAAAGTCCTTCTAATTCGTAATCAGCAAAATTTCAAAAATGGATTCAGATCCCGACTCGCGAATTTCCTCTCTCTCAATTCAAGACAATAATTTGGAGTTATTGCATTCAAAGATTTTCAGTGATGTGACTTTTGTCGTTGGTGAGACGAAAGAGGAAATTCATGCTCACAAGTCCATCCTCATCAGAGCATCCCCTGTCTTTGAAACACAATTTGGAGATCGTTGGACTCACGAAGACGAAATTGAAATTCTAATTCCAGACGTTTCGCCAAAAGCATTTCGGTTGTTCTTGGAGGTAAGAAATACAATTTGGAATTTGGAATTTATATAAATACGACATGGAATTGAATTGAGGGTGGTTCATAACAGTTTACTCCACCTTACAACCCGATTGGTAATCCGTATCTAGAATGTGATGATGTGGAGAATCCTAGAATCAGATTTCTAGAAAATTAATTGCGTTCTCCTAAAATTATTCCACGCAGTATCTGTATGCGGACATATTTACTGTGACTGAGATTGAAGCACCGGAAGTTCTATCCTTGGCCCATATGTACTTGACAAATTGTCTGGGAAAGAAGTGCACTGATCTGTTGTCATCTGTCATCAACGTTTCGAACGTTACTCACATTCATCAGACTGCGGCCGAATTCAATGAAAAAAATCTGGAAAAGAAGGCGATGGAATTCATTCTCATGTAAGTGCACTATTTGAATTCATTGCTAAATATTTGAATTCTTGTGTGGAAAATTGTAAACAATCAATCAAACCAAATACTTAGAGGGTACACTTTTAACCGAAGACTAGTATCTAAAGCATACCTGAAGAAGTATTTATGCTGACAATTGCTTGAGAAATTACAGGTCAGTTAAAGCTTTTGCTAGGTCTAACTACACAGTGTTCCACTGGAATTATTCTAGGAACGCGAGGGCTGTGTTCAAAGACATTGGCTTCTTACAAACTGGGAAGGACGCTCTCTCACAGATTTTGAAAAGTGACCAACTGGCCACAGAAGAGATTGTCATCTTCCGTGCAGTTATGAGGTAAAAAATTAATTGTGTTTGACGTTAGGAAACAAAGTTTAATTTAATTGTTTGGACAGATGGGCTGAGAACAAGTGCAAAGAGGAGAAATTGGACTGCACTGTCCAAAACAAAAGAATTGTTTTGAATGATTTGATTCCTCTTATTCGATTTACTTTGATGACGCCAGAGGAGTTTACGAATGAAGTGTGTGTTGGACAACACGAAGGAATTTTGTCAGCCGAGGAATCCAACTCAGTCTACAAGTACTGGAATGATGGATCATCAATGAGGTTGGATAAAATTTGTAAGCTTTTAGTAAATCATTTTAAAACCGATTGTGTTTTTGTGTTATTTGAACTAGGACACATCTTCCGTCATTTCCACTCAGCGTGGACAAAAGACGCCATGAAAACCTTTACCAGGTAGACGTTTATGAAGCTGGATTTGGACATTTTAATGGTATAAATTGCCGACATGAGTACACTGTCACCGAAAGCAGCATCACCCTTTGCACGACAACTCTGAGGTTCTACAAAAATATGATTTATTGAATTGTTTTGTTATTACTAGCAACTATTACTAGCTTTTTGTTTATCTACAGATTACGTTCTGACCGGAATATTCAGTTGCTTGGGATTGAGTTGCGCCAACCCACTCAATCAGAGGAGAATCCATTGAATTCAACTTATCTTGCTTTTACTGATCCTAAATCTGCTTCTAAAGTTGATTCTGATTCCGCTCCTGAATCTGCTCCTCCTCTACTCTCTGATGTCTCTGTGGAGATATATCCTGTCAGGGAATCAACTTGGTGGAATAGAGGACCGGTGGGAATATTTGTGCCAATGGCTTTAGAGAGTGGATTTGAGACTGGCATTCAGATTGAGAAGAACTGCATGTACCATATAATACTTAATATTAGAGTAAGTCTTTTCGTGCACAGGGTCGTACATAAACCATTTCAGGGAGCTATTATTATTAACATGTCACATTCACATACATATTAATAATTGAAGGGCGGATCTGGACAAAGCGCACTGAAGTCCATATCTCCTGGAGTTGGACTGAAATTAGCGAATCCAGCCCGAGTCAGTTGTGACGAAGGCGATGTAGTATTCAAGTTCGACATTCGTTGGAAAAGTTGTTTTCGGCAAGACCTTGGTGAATACCGGAGGTTGGATAACTGCATTTGCAACGGACTAATCAAAGCAATTCATTTCAAAATCTAGCATTTGTCGTCCTTACGATTAGTATTGGTATAAGTAAAGTTTCTAATTAAATGTCAGGTGTTCAGTAATTACTCTATTGTTTACTTACTTCGTGATATTTCTGATTTTTTTTTCAAGATCGATTCAAATGTTGTAGAGAATGGTCGTCGTCTATGTCATTTACTACGGTTCTCGTATGTTAATTGTCCGAAATATAATATATAAAATAAATAAATATTAAGTGCAATCTCCAAACACAATTGTGTGCTACGGTTAATTAATTTACCCCGCGTTAACCTACACCTCCGCGAAGACATTGCATTGGAGAAAAGACTCTTTTTATCACACATCCAGTGCGTATATAGACAAACATATGGTACTAGGGTTGTAAAATTCCCGGCCATTTATTTTTTGGGTATATACCCTGGGTAAATACCCGGGTATATACCCGGGTGTTACTCATATTGGGGCGATATGATACAGAAATTGTCAAATGTTTATAATCTTTCACAATTTTGTAATTATCATAAATTGCAAAAGCTAAGCTGTAGAATTATGAGACCACTTGGCAATAATTCAAAAATGTTTGGTCTACATTGTGTGAGATTTTACTTTCTTTTGTGTACTTATAAATACCTACCGGGTATAAATTCGAAGCACCCGGGTAGTTATCCTTTAGAACCCTATATGGTACACAATTTTGGTCTTGCAGTCTTTCGTCTTTTGTTAGCATTTAGTGCTTGTAGCAATTGGAAATAAGATTTCGTCAAATTCTTTCATTTCCAGTCACAGTGAATTGTTTACAAATAGAAACATTTGAAATTAAAGTATCTATCAAACTTACTATCAAAGTACTATCATAGTATTTTAAGTTACTGAAAAAATTTAAGAAAAATGGGTCCATCTTCTGACTGGCGAGTTGCTTGTCCCACAATTCAAGACAAAAATTTGCAGTTATTGAATTCAAAGATTTTCAGCGATGTGATATTTCTTGTTGGAGACACGAAGGAACCAATTCATGCTCACAAGTTCATCCTCATCGTGTCTTCTCCTGTCTTTGAAGTCCAATTCGGTGAACGTTGGGAGAAAGAAGACGAAATAGAAATTCCGGAGATTTCACCGCAAGCATTTCGAATGTTGTTGGAGGTAAGAATTCGGGTATATTAGGTGCAGTTTACCATAGATCGTTTCTAGTTCTAAATTGAAAGTTTTATTTCGTTTGGTCCAGTTTTTGTACGCAAACAAATTTGAGGTGACCGAAAATGAAGCTGCGGATGTTCTATCCTTGGCCCACAAGTACATGATCAATTGTTTAGTGAAGAAGTGCATAGAATTGCTCGCATCCGTCATTAACTTCTCAAACGTTATTCACATTCATCAGATTGCCACCAAATATAGTGAGGAAAATTTGGAAATTAAGGCAATGGAATTCATTCAGAAGTAAAATACCTACGCAATATAAAAAATGCTCGTTAAAATGTTCAAAATTCTAGTATTCGGTTTTAAATTTGCCAGAAATTGTAATACTGTGTTTGAATCCATGGGATTTTTACAAATTGACACTGCTACTCTATCAAGGATTTTGAAGAATGACAAGTTGCTAATGGATGAAATCAACATATTCCACGCAGTTATGAGGTGACAGAATAATGAACTCACAAAATTAACAGAAATATAATATTTTTTTAAATTTTTTTGCAGATGGGCTGAGAAAGAATGCAAAGCGGAGAAATTGGATTGTACTTGTCGAGAATAAAAGGCTAATTTTGAAAGACTTGATTCCTCTCATCAGATTTACTTTGATGACGTCAGAGGAGTTCACGAATGAGGTTACTATCGGAAAACACGAGGGAATTTTGTCAGACGCGGAATCTGTCGCAATATTCAAATACTTCATGAGCGGCGAATTAATGAGGTTAGAAGACATGACAGGAATAGGATACGCGGGTTAAAGTTGAGTAAATTAATATTGATGACGTCTAGGGCACAACTTGCAAGACTCCCAAACAATGTGAATAGACGATACAATGGATTCCTTTACAAAATAGACATTCATGAACCTGGAGGTTTTGATAGTGTCAAAAGAGTAAATTGTCGATCTGATTTGACTGGTAGCGAGTAGCGACGTCACGGCCTGCTGTGAGGCTAATATGAGGTAAGGTTCTCATTGTCAGATCATTACGGTGATTATAATTATATATATCTGTTTGTCATTATTCGAAGCAATCAAATTTGGCCCGGCGTTTTGTTCTGTTTTAAAATTACAGAAGAAATAAATTAGATAATAAATAAAAATTAAATTAAATGCGAATAAGGTCAAATACAATTATCTTATGAGGTCAAGGTCCCTCGAAATACAATTACTATACGGGGCAAGGTTCGGAAATATGATATTTATATAAAATATCGGATATTCTTCGGATTTTTTTTATATATATCGGAATTTTTTGTATTCAATTTTTTATATATCGGTTTTATGATGTACAGGGTGATTCAAGACCAACCTACTATTCGTCCTGACTTCCTGACACTGACAATTTTAACTTTTTCTGAAAAATGAGATGGACACTTTATTCGAAAACTGTTTGCGCGTCTTTTGAACCGAAAATATTTATTCAAAATTTCAAAATGAAAAGTCAATTTTTTTCAAAATTTCAAACACTTTTTAAATTTTTTAAATTTTTTTTTATTAAAATTTATTTTCTAAAAATTTGGAAGTTTTTGTAAAACTTGATAATTTTTCAGAATTTTTGAAATTTTTATTGTAATAAAAATTTCAATTTATCTTTCATTTTCTTATATTTGTGTTTACATTTACATCACAGCGCGGCTGTGATGCCCGCAGCGCATTGGGACAGATCTCAAAAGACGCGCAAATAAATTTCGAATAAAATGGCTATCTCACTTTTTATATACAGTCAAAATTGAGGAGATTAGGACGAATAGTAGGTTGGCTTTGAATAACCGTGTTATATCAGAATTTCGTTATATATCCTATATATTTATATATGTCGGATATTTTGACATCCGGATTTTTGATATATATCGGATTTTTTTAATCTCGATTTATTGTATTGATTCATGCAATAAAAATCATGATATATATTGTGATATATATTCATCCGATTTATATCCGGATTCCGGAACCTTGATACAGGGTGTTTCAAAAAGAAGCTATTCGTTGTAACCGCGTTATTCTTGACGCAATTTAAAATGTCGCACAAAAGTACAAGTTTATGTCAAGATTGCACAGAAATACAATTAAAGGTCACGGTGGGGGAAGAATACAAGACCGTAAGGGTGTACAACAAAGACCGGAGCAAATATTTCTCGTGGGAGTGATTGATTTATTTAACTGTCAGACCGATTTCACATACGTGTTCGGAGCTTCTCTCGACATTCAGAAGCAAGATATTTAAGCTCCTGATCAAGAATGACAATGGGCAGGGCTTCCACGATTGTTTAAAATATATTGACCCTGAAACTGAAATTGTTGAATTTAAAATCAGATTTTGGTCGAGCCAAAATATTTGCATCAAGGCAATTCAGTTACGACGACCTCGTCACCAATCAACGTCAACATATCTTGTGTTCCATGATTCTGGATCTCCTGGCTCAGAAGGTTCTGATATTTCTGCTGAGATGTTTCTGTCTGGAACTTCACATCTCGAGAAAAGACAAAGACCGACGGGAACTTTTTTTCTGAGCTCTCCTTCGAATATTGATGTTGACTGTGGATTTCAGATTGAAAAGAATGCCAAGTACAAGATCAGATTTCTTGTTAAAGTAAGTAACACGTCAGAGTCAAAAGGGAAAGATTGTATTTTTGTAGCCCTTGATCCCCTGACCAACTTTTGTGAAGGTTCTGTTTCTTCGGAAGTGTCCAATCTATCGGTGCTGCTAGAAATATATGAAGTCACAAGAATACGTTACGGGTCCATGATGTCACAGAGTGCGTTCGTGCCCGTTTACCCTGTAGTGATCAAACGGTTAAACTTCTCGGGATAGAACCTTCACAAAATTTGTTCAAGAGGTCAAGGCCTCCAAATTATTAAAAATCCAGACAAATTCGACGACCTAGTTCTTACCGTTGGGAAGAACTGGGTGGTGTTCTCTCTTAATACGTCTTCTTATTGTGTGGCAACTAATTAAATTATAATTTCAGGGTGTAGAGAATGGGAAATTGAGTCAATGACATTAGCAAAACCTGCCAGAGTTACTTGTCAAAATGACAATGTGGAAATCAATTTCACAAATGTTTCATACAAATGTCGTCCCGATCCCGATCTACAGGAACAAGAATCTTCTCGTGTGAAATGCATTTGCTCCGGACAAATCCAAACAATCCATTTCACAATCTAACTGGGGTTTAATTGACCCAGCGGAGTTCCTGCCGTCTGTATTCAATATTCTCCTAAAATTATATTCAAATTCATTTTTCCACTTCTTGTCAAAAAGTTGAAATATTTTCTATTATATTATTATATTCAAATTCATATTATGTAAATATGAGCATGTCGTAAATTGTTGGAGTACGGAATCCTTGTTGTGACTTATTTTTATGTATTCCGTCATTTTATATAGAATTTATTCAAGAAATGATGTCATCAAAAATAAACAGATTTTCGAAAACACTTCGTCATGCTAACAGTTGAAGATCCTGTCTAATTTTATTCAGAATTTTTTATTTAATTTATAGTCACATAGTCACATTGCATTAGTTTCAGCATTAGCACGCTGACACATTTTCTACAGTATGTTTGTGTATTTTGTAATGTGACTTTTCAAAGGAGAAAAATTTGGGTAAAATCGGTTTATCAGTGGTTAGTCTCTAGACAGTCCACTTAAAAATAACAGTTGATTCTCAAAAATTTGAACTCTTAAAGGGTCATAGCTTCTCACGATATACTACAAATATTAAAATCTTAGTCTTGCCAAGTCTTAAATCGCTCAATTGCGTCGGTCGCAAGAGTAAAAGTACCCCCCCCCCCCATAATTGTCGCTCTCATAGTCTCATAGTGAGATTAGCATTAAACTTATTATACATGTTGTGGCAATTCAAAATCCATCAAAAATTGGTCGATATTTTAAACTACTTTCGTTCCTTGATTAAATGCATACATTAATACATCGTCAATTAAAGGTAGTACGACTGTAACATAAATTCTTTCAACACCACAGAATGGACAAACAATGCATCACTTTATCCGGAACGCCCTGTAAAATACACTAATTACTTCAATACAGTAAAAAGAATGTTATATTGGAATATGAGATGGACCATTTATTTTTCGTCCCATTGAGAACCTCTATTCTCTGTCCATTTTGGTGACTAATCGTTTTCAAAGAATTACACTTAAGTTTGATTACCATAAATGTCCGAATAAATGCCCGGGTGTCTATTTAAAACGGGCATTAGCTGACCCGACGTTTATTTGAGCACTGAGGTATTTCGAATCACGTGCTCTTATGGAACAACCTATCTCATGACCCTCGGTATTAGTATTGGTATTTTAGAATTCAAAAAATGTTCGAATGAGTTCACAAATACTAATCATACTAGAAATGACCGTAACATATCGACCACCCAACTTGAGACTGTTTTGATGCATTTTGAACGAAAAGCCGGGAAGCAGCACGGCGAAGTCAAATTCAATCAAAAATAATTGACACAAATTCATTCCATTCTTCTTGACAGTCAGTGAACCAGTTGTTGACAAATTACAATAAAAGTTGATCAGTTGGTTTGAAGTGGATCAAAGTGGTTCTAATTCGTAATTGGTAAAATTTTGGAAATGGATTCACGAATGAAAAAGTTTACATGTGAAGTGTGTGGTTGGGGATGTGGTCGTATTGGGAACATGGTCAGTCATCGCAAGTCGCACACAACCGGTGGTGATTGCGGTCAACAATCCACCACTAAAGCTGCCGGTTCAACTTGCACGTTGACCGCGAAGAAACCGCGCATTGAGACGCCCAATCCATCTCTTAATTTGGACTGGCGAATTTCCTGTCCTACAATTCGGGACAAACATTTACATTTATTGAATTCTGGGAATTTGAGTGATGTGATTTTTCTTGTTGGAGACAAGAAAGCGCCAATTAGTGCTCACAAATTCATCCTCATCGTCGCATCTCCAGTCTTTGAATCACAATTCGGTGAGCGATGGGACCAGGAAAATGAAATAGAAATTCCGGAGGTTACGCCAACAGCATTTCGAATGTTTTTGGAGGTAAGAAATATAATTTGCAATTTATGTAAATGTTTAGGAATTATTGTACAGGGTGGTCCATAACAGTTTACTCCAATTTACCAACAGCAATTCCTTATTCTCTACACCCTATCTAGAACATGGTTCGTAATTACGTAGTAATAGGAGTAATAACCTATAATTACCGGGAATATGGTAATTACTTGGTAATCATCAGAAAATGGTAATTAAGACTGTAAAATCGGTAATTATTAATCGTTTTAATTAGAAGGTGAATACCTTTAATACCGGGATTGACCAAGACAACCGTTAGTACCGATATTTACCAAGGTAATTGCCGTTAATACCGGTATTTACCAAGTTAATTACTGTTAATACCGGTATTTACCAAGGTAAATACCGTTAGTACCGACATTTATCAAGGTAATTGCCGTTAATACCGGTATTTACCAAGTTAATTATCGCTAATACCGGTATTTACCAAGTTAATTACCGTTAATACCGGTATTCACCAAGGTAAATACCGTTAGTACTGATATTTACCAAGGTAATTGCCGTTAATACCGGTATTTACCAAGTTAATTATCGCTAATACCGGTATTTACCAAGGTATTTTCCTTTAATACGGAGTGGTAATTAGCAACTGGTAATTACAGGACTTTTAGTTCTCGGTATTACCTTTTGATAATTACCGTTGTACCCTGATCTAAAAATGGAATAATAGAATACGTTGAAACTAGAGTATAGTCACATATCCGCAAAATCAATTGTTTTTTTTCTGAAATCATTCCAGTATCTGTATGCGGACATATTTTCTGTGACTGAAAATGAAGCGCCGGGAGTTCTATTCTTGGCCCACAAGTACTTGACAAATGGTTTAGCAAAGAAGTGCACGGATCTGTTGTCATCCGTCATCAACGTTTCCAATGTTATTCAGATTCATCAAACTGCGACCAAATTCAGTGAAAAAAATCTGGAGAATCAGGCGATGGAATATATTCTCAGGTACATGATTAATATTAATTACCATAATCATGATTTTTTTTATTAAGATTTATCAAGCAAAAGCAAGTGCTTGTATCAGATTCCAACCTTTGAAGTTTTTATCCTAACCAAAGCTGGCAAATGCTTGAGATTTAGAAAGTACAGAGTTACAGCGTTTGGCAGATCTTGTTCTTACTATGTAATGTTTCTTCTGGAATTATTCTAGTAACGCGAGTGCTGTGTTCGAAGGTATTGGATTTCTACAAATTGGCATGGACACGCTTTCGTCCATTCTGAAAAGTGACAAACTGGTCACAGAAGAGATTGTCATCTTCCGTGCAGTTATGAGGTGACAAAATAATTGTCTTTGACGAAAGAAAACAAATTTAGATTTAATTATTTTGACAGATGGGCTGAGAAGAAGTGCAAAGACGAGGAGCTTGACTGGACTGTCCAAAACAAGAGAATTGTTTTGAAAGACTTGATTCCTCTCATTCGATTTACTTTGATGACTTCGGTGGAGTTCACGAATGAAGTAAATGTTGGAGTACACGAAGGAATTATGTCCGACGCGGAATCCAACTCAGTCTACAAGTACTGGAATGTTGGACAATCAATGAGGTTAGATAAAATTTGTGGACTTGATCATATAAAATACTGTCAGTTCCCTTTAAACCTTACCCCTCCATCACATTCTTCACCGATTAGGGTCATCGGTTCCGGTATGCACTTTCCCATCTAGTGCCCATCTAGTTCCCGGTAAAAACCGGGAATCCATTTTCGAGTTTCTTTTATTAAATTATTATCAAAATAGACGAATTTACAGTTAATGTAATAAATAAACTCGGAAATGGATTCTCGGTTTTTACCAGATACTAGATGGACACTAGATGGGAAAGTGCAGACCGGAACCGAATCGGTGAATAATGTGGTGGAGGGGTAAGGTTTAAAGGGAAGTAACAGTAAATCCTGGTAAAACTGAGCGTGTTATTTGAACTAGGACGAGTCTTCCGTCACTTCCATTCAACGTGAACCAAAGGAAAAGATGCCATGAAAATCTGTACAAGGTCGACGTTTATGAGGCTGGAGTTGGTTTTTTTCAAAATTTCAATTGTACTTTTGACTCGGGCTCCACCAGTAGTGTCACGACACCTTGCGACATAACGCTTAAGTAATAATCTGATTTATTAATATGTTGGATATGACAATACTAATACAGATATTAGATTAAATGTATATTTTTTGTTCCAACAGATTTCGTTCGGACCGGAATATTCAGATAATGGGGATTGAATTGCGACTTCAATCAAAAGAAAATCCAATGAATTTAACTTACCTTGCTTTTACTAATCCTAAATCCGATTCTCCAGTACAATCTGATATCTCTGCGGTGATAAATCATATCAAAGAATCATCATATGGTGGTAGAACACCCGCGCCCCCGGACGGAATATTCCTCCCAAGATCTTTAACGAGTGAATTGGAGAGTGGTTTTCAGATTGAAAAGAACTACGTCTACTGTATCACGCTAAGGATTAATGTAAGTATGTTTATGCACAGGGTGGCACATAAACCTAAACCGGTTATGGTCCACCCTGTATAATTTGCGGGTTGCGGGTTATGTTACGTTCATTGTGGAAATAACATGTAACATTCACATAATAATTGAAGGGACGATCTGATTCTGGACAAAGCTCAATCAAGTCGATATCTCCTGGAGTTGGATTGAAATTAGCGAATCCTGCAATTTGTGAAGAAAACAATGTAAAATTTGGATTCAGTATTAGTTCAGCCGAATGTGTTCGGCAAGGCCATGTCGACTTCCGGTCTCCGGTTGTCCGGTCCCTCATGAGTTTCGATGACTGCATTTGTACCGGACTTATCAAATCAATTCATTTCAAAATCTAATTAATTAGTCCCAAACTGAAGTTAAACTATGAGTTGTTCAATCAAAAAGTAATAAAGGAGCTTCGATTTTGTCCGTACGTTTGCTTTGCATTGATTGCCTTAGAGTAGGATTACGAGTTTCTAATTAAATACACCAGCATTTCATTTATTCCTCTCCGGTTTAATTACTACGTGATATTTCTATGTTTTTTTTATATATCCATTCCAATAATTGTCGTCCTTGTCATTTATTACGCTGGCTTATTTTAACTGTCAAATCTTTTGGAGAAGTTAAATAAAACGAATACGTTCCAACCAGGACGGTATTGCCTGCCGTTAATGTTCCATTCAAATGTTTTTAGAATGGAATTGTCAAGATTAAAAACACAAAACTTATCCCATGTGTACTTAAAGATAAAATTTTTCATTGAAATTAAAAATGTCTTACAACAAGCATTACGTTACCTAAAAATCTGGTACAAAATTTTAGGTTTAGTCCTACAGCGGTTGGCATAATTTTATAGGAATATAAAATTTGTTAATTTTTTGTGCCAACGATAAACTTGGTATTCTGACTTTTTGTTTTCAATTAAATTAAACTTTAAGGATTTCCTGTCCAATGCTAAATTGAAATTGAAATTGATGTTGACAATCCAACCTGTTTTTACGTTGTAATGATTTACAAAAATTACTGATGAGTCCAATACTGGTAGGTACACACATTTATCCGTATTTTACATTTGCTGCGACCCGAATTTGTTTTGATGGCAATTTAGGAAAAATTAGATTACCTATTTTCTATCCAACACAAACACCACAAATAGGGACTTATGAGGACGAAAAATTTGAGAAATGAGGTTTACGTCGTTTAGGTCAAAAAAATTTGATTCTAGAAATGTCCATAACATATGGATCATAACTTGAGTTTTCTGAGACTTCTGTCTCCTGGACTTCCGTTGGAAGAAATTCCTTTGGTAGACCTTGGGATGATTCGTAAAGTAACTTGTAC
>JAQFYE010002695.1:0-17269 GCA_034694305.1 Protaphorura glebata
AAACGCCATCTTGGTCGCCATTTTGGAAATTCTAAACTTGCTCCGATCGGGCTAAAAAAAATTTTTGGTGACACTTGAAAATTCTAATACAAAGATGGCGTTTCCGCAAAAAAATAATTTTCAATGCAGTTGACCTTGGGATGTTTTCAAGTGTCACCAAAAAATTTTTTTGCCCGATCGGAGCAAGTTCAGAATTACCAAAATGGCAACCAAGATGGCGTTTCCGCAAAAAAATAATTTTCAATGCAGTTGACCTTGGGATGTTTTCAAGTGTCACCAAATTTTTTTTCGGAAATTCGGATGTTCGAGATTGCCCTGTGAAATTTCTTGTGGAAGATTTTATTCGCTTCAACGAACTAAGATTTCTTTCACTCGATGCGCTTGAAACTGGTATACATTGCACCACTTCGAAGTATTTCGAAATATCAGAAGGCATCATGCCGCTACGGGGCATGAAGGCATCATGCCAACCTCATGCCGCTACGGAATTCGAAGCATTTAATCACTGTATCAATTTTCTCAGCTATGATCATGTTTTGAGCAATTTGAATTTGACATTTGAGAGATTTTAACCCCCTTCAGTGGAGTGGGCAGGGCTAACATTTAATTTCGTAGGGCAAATATTTAATTACGAGATTCAATGTTTCGATTAAAGTTTGTTTTAGATAATAATAAATAAATAAAATTAAAAGAATAAAATTGTGTTAAATTGTTTTAATAATGTATTATATTATGTCATTTGTCGCATCGTAAAAATACATCCAACACTTTAAATCCAAACGTACAATACGGAATAACGCAATGCCTATAAGGTACTCCGATATTTTTGACCCAATTTTAGAATGAAAAAAGATGTGATTGGCCAACTTGACGGTACTTACAGGGTGAGCCAGAAGGAGAGTTTCACACTAGTGTGGAGGGTGCCAGTCATTAAAACCTATACAGGAAGAAGAAGCATCTTGACTTAACGTTTATGACTATTTAGGTTAGCTAATTTTCGTTCACCTAATTCTGATTTTGGTGTTTTGACTCAGTCACAGTTTTCAATGAGCTAAGATTTTGTAAGAATCAATTTAATGGTTTCTTTTGTTGGTAGTGGAAGATTCAAAAACAGAATCAGAGACACGAGAGTCGGAGTTTACCTATAGATAGTTATTTATGCGGTGTCACCAAAAGCAGACCAGTACTAATTTGTAAATAATTCGTTAGCAAATTGTTTATTTGGCTAGACAGTTGAATAAAACCAAACTTGAACTTTATGATAGCTACAACAGCGTATGAAGCGGTAAAAGTTGGCCGTATTTTCTGAGCCACCTTGTGCCCCGTACAGCTCAAGGTTAGTTATTATGTAAATAAAGAGTTCTACATACAGATTGAAAAAATAAAGCATATCTTACTAGTGCTCATTTATTAACCAATAAAATATTCCAAGATCAGATCAGTGGCATAATATGACATAAAATATTCCATCCGCTGAATTAAACGACCCACTGGCCAATCAACCCTGTATTGACTTCAGATTAAGGAAATGAGTAACAGATGTTCGTATGGAAATTTTGATCAAATGAGCGCTATGTAAATGTTATTGCTCCAATACACGACGGTTAAAAAACTTTAAGGGAATAATAACTAAGAGATTTTGTTGGTACTAAGTTATACGAACAGGTTTAACATCAAGTGTGTTTGGTGAAAGTTAGCCGGGTTTTGAACTTAAAAGTTGAAAATGGACAACAAAATTTCGTATCGGAAATTGCTAACATTTATTCTGCTAACTTTTGGCAATTCTTTTGCTGGGGCTTCAATTTCAGTGCTCGCATCATTTTATCAAATAAAATCCTGAGTTCAGATTTTCCTTTAAATTCATATTTGTGAACAACCTTCTAAATTTTGTTTTAGTTTGTTTCAAAAGCCAGAAAAGAAAGGTTCGTCCGCGACGGAATATTCTATAATATTCAATGTATTTGAGTGTATAACTTTCAATTTTAAGCCCATGAATCGGGAAGTATATAAGTCATTTCGTTAAGAACACTATACGTAACTACGTAAGATCATTTAAAATGACATGCATTTTTAAAAATTGTATAGCTATATGTTCTGTCACGGCGTCACTGATCACGGGTCCGTTTTCAGTTCGTTTTTTATAGTAAGTTTACTAATCTGATTTTGCACCATTTGTGCCAAATAACTAACTAGTACACTGTCGAAATTATTGATGGGTCGAATTGATCTCCCACATGAAGTCATGACCACGAAACACAACACGCGTAATTAACTGTAAAATTAATTAGTGATTTATTCACACACAAAATGGTTGAATGAGGAAGACTCCAGGTTTGAGTCTGAACACAGGCGTGGTTGATACGGAACTGATAGAATACGAGAAAACATGGTTCTTGAATTTGGACAGGAAAGAGCAAAATTACACGATTGATTGAAACTATCATCAATTAACGAACGCTAGGTGTCATAATCACACTATCTACACTTCTACACTATGACTATTTTACATTAGAGCCTGAACATTATACAAACTTGGTCCGAGACTTGTACTTCATTTCGGTCTACTGGGATACTCACTCAGTTCGAGTCAACGGTAACCTATCCATTTGCTGGGAAATAAACTTCTCCGCGAAAGAATCATCTAAATAATAATAATATTGACGTCTTTGTCGTGCTTGCCTTGTAGCAAAGCGTGCCAAATGTCGAGTACTTCCTATTCCTATGGTGGCCGTGGCATGGGTGATTACCTGAAATATTCATAACATAAAATTATAATCGATAATTATCATTTGGTATAGGTTTGGATTATTGTTAAAAATAGTAGTGGACAAGGACACAGTAGAGTCCCACTTTTAGCGGGCAGCTACACTCAGGGTTGGTTTGTTTTAAAACACCTGTTTAAAACATATTTTCGTAGTGTTTTCTTTTTTAAAAAAAACACTGATTTAAAACGAAAAAAAAATTGGAAAAAACGAATTAAACGATAGCACAATTCTACTGTCTAGACAAGACTACTAACAAACTAGTATGGAACCTCTATTTTCTTCGTTTGGCCTTCTGACTTATAACTATCGTGTCCAATCTTTCGAAATTTTCTGTGATGGATATTTCTTAAAATCACTATGAACGTTGACCTTGGTTACATTACAATTAATTAACCAAGCGGAGTGCAGTGAAGCTTTCCTGTTCTACTTGGTGGTCCGAAATCCGTTTGTATGTGTCCCATAGTCGTGTCGGCAGTTTTTTGTCCAGAGCTTTTCTCCGGAATTTGTAGGCCAATCGTGTTGAATTTTTTAGGGGAGGTACAACGTACAACTAGGGTGTGGTCCTATACGAGCAATTTTTGGACCGTCCACTTTTAAGAGTTGCCCCCTTACACTCAAGTCTTGGGGTGTGGGTGTTTGGCATGGGAAAAATTTCTATAGCAACGGCGGAGTTTGTCTCTCAATAAAACTGACAACACAAACTCCGTCCTTGCTATGGAAATATTTCCCATGGAGGCATGATGAAATTATTGGAAAATCTGGAATATTTGTTATCAATCGTAAATAAAAAAATAGCTAAATATTTTTTTGAGTTTTTCGTTCTTTTAGTATTTAGTAATGTTAAATCATGAAATATATTGTATATTTTTCAATTTCAATTAAAACCAAAAATTTGATTGTCGAAAACTTCGTTTAGAAAAAAAATTCTTTATCAAAAGACGGGACGGTATAGCTTCGCCTCACTCGCTTTTCTGTGAACCGCTGACGGGATGACATATTTCCCAGTTATTTTTCTGAGACGTAATGAAAAATAATTCCGGCTGGCGATTCTTCTATATATTAAACCCATTCCTTCCTCTAACTCTTATCGTGCTGAAATTTCGACAACAACTATAGAAGTACAGGAACTAATGGGTCGAAATGAGAAGAAGCACCCTTTGCGGGGTGATGCATGATGGGACGAGTACTCGCTTTCGTCCAGTTCGAAAATCTTATTTACTAGGATTTAGTCGACCCGTTACGGTTTCGCTACAGAAGAGCGAGCGAAGCAAATCATGTACTCTCCCAGTGTGCTTTGCATAGATTAGAAAACACTTATTCGCTATCATTTTCATTTCACACTCACTCAAAACTTACCGTCGAAAATCCACTATCCGGATGGACTACCACTACATTCTAGCCAACCCATTCATATGTGCTGTACTGCAGTATAATTAACTTGATAGACCGGATTCATCGACTTAAATGAGCATTTCGGAATCCTCTTTAGTATTGTAGCACTTTCATAATCATTATTCTCCCGTCCTTTCGCAATGTCTTTCTCGGACTGTTCAACCTATCTTCGCTCCGAATTTTCCCAATAATGGTTATTTTATCCTTCAAAGTTGTCGTTCTGTTCTCTATCCTTTTTTTGTTCTTTGGGTCAGCCGTCTCCTTATTGCTTTTAGCCACAACCCATTATTTGTTCGGACGTTTTATGATTCAACCATACTCCTGCTCAACCTTACTTTGTCTCGCTGACCACACAACGGTGACCGTAGCAAAAATTATACACAAACACACGAACACACATACAAATTGCAACTCGTTCGACTATGGAAGATATTGTTGGTAAAACGAAAACAACAATGGTGACCATAGACAAAATTACGCACGAACACGCTAAACTCCATTCACTTCGCTCGCTCAATTACAGAGGAGAGCGGAACCCTAAAACTCAAAAGTCAGTCCAGTGAGTTTACTACGACATCATTGAGGACCGTCATTCCTAAAGGCCAGAGAGGCAGTAGGGTCAGGATAGTTTATAAGGCAACCAAAAATATAGATGTCGCCGTGCAGCCTACTCCTATTCATTGGAAATAAAATTACGAATGAAGGAGCGAGTTTAAAAATGTTGCCTCGACCATTCACCATGTGTGTGTGTGCCAATATAAACAATATACGAGTTCGACTCGACCCGCCACGCTCTTTTTGGCGTACCCTGCACAAAGTGTAGTGAAAGTGAAAGATCTAGCCCATCTTTATTAAATATCACCAAATATTTTACAAGAGAATCCGGAGATGACTTCGAAAATATCTGGAACTACATCCGACCAAAAATGAACTTACGTTTATATGGTGCTGGAGCGTGAAAACAATATGGCTCAACATGTCATGGCTTGCGTTAACAGCAACTTCTTGAATTAGTTTAGTCACATTGATGAACGCCTCGTCACAGTTGGATGCCTCAAATTCACTTGTAAAACTAGATATTAAATGTTTTATAAAATGTTTGATTATGCCATATTTAAATGCAAACACTTTTTTTTGGCAGTCCAAGTCTTTACTTACTGGGATATTGCTTTGAAAAATTTCAAACATATACTGTAGGTCTTCGTGAAGTCACAAACAGGAACGCAAACATCTTCAGAAATTCGTCGTGCTTCCGAATAGGTCATCCCTGGTTTTATTCCAGCTAATCGTGCTTCGTGAGACACACAAGCTATCCTTATTGACTCATCTTTTCTAGCAACTGAATCACTGTTCCATGAGCTCGGCTCATCCAGAAGAATCAGCTTTTTATTTCTCAACGATTGGTCGTCCTTATACAGCGCACAAAAGGGAAAATCGTTCAACTCAATGTGCATGACAACTATAAAACAAACGCAAATTAAAAATTAAAGAATAATACAAATACTAATGCTAGTTAGACCTTTACACACAACACAGTAAAAAAAACCTCCGTTACAATAATCATCCCGTAATGCATAACCCCAATCTTCCAAGAAGTGTGGTGCAAGAAGTGCCCAGGCATTCAAAATGATAGGTAGGCTGGGAAATAGCGTACTACCGTACCGTGCATCTTGTCTGAATTTGTTATTTGCTGAAATAGGTTCCTTCCCCCCTCACCTAACCCCGTCATCAGAGAAGATCAGGTTTGGAACGGGAACGGTTCTACTGCCTCGAAAGCGAACCCTCATGACACGAATCCGATTCCATTATTTTACAGTGATTAAATATTTATATTTGCATTTCGAAAGAATTCGATAAGGGGCGAACTGAATCCGAATTCTCGAAAGCCAATTCTAAATTCTGATTTACTATCCAACCGCGTTGGTTTCGTGTGATGAGATAAGATACTTTTAATTTCAACGAAATTAACGAAATCAAAAACCCGGACATCCCTTCCCCTGGTGGAGTAACCTAATGATGAGCAAAATTAAGGAATATTTTCACTTTCGCCATAAATGCGACCGCACTGCTATGTCATTGTCTTTCCAATTCGCCTTGTGTTTATGGTTCGTAACGTTTAGCGGTTAACATACCTGCCCGTCTGACGTGGAAAGATTTGACAGTTCAAAAGAATCGCAAGTGCCTTTGCGGCTGCGGCCGGACGTAGTGCTAAACAAAAGGGACAGAATTTCTGGGACTGTGCTTAATATCTTATTATTTTATTATTAATTGATTATTATATTATTAATTAATATATTATTACTTTTTAAATTCTCGACTATGCTAGTTAGGACAAGCCAAGCCAATTTCTAATCTTGCTGCGATACAATAAAACGCTGGAGATAATTTCTGGAGAAACTGGTTGTTATCTCTTGAACAATTACTTTATGGAGGTGAACACTTAGGTTTAAATTATTGAAATTCATCAGAGGACAGGCCTACCAACCGTCCCCTTTTTTGGGGACAGTACCTTCTTTTGAAAGCTTGTCCCCCACTGAAAAATGTCCCCAAAAATGTCCACCTTTTTGAAAGCCGTCCCTCATAATAAATAACATCAGGAAGTACAATCAATATGCAAAACTTGCATTGGGAAACACGTTTACACGTTACGTTTAATTTGCTTCCCGCAGTCTAAATTTCAAAAAATTTCGGGCCCTCCGGGCCCAAAAATTCTAAGCGTAAAATTGAATTAAGATTTAGAGTCGGAGAAGCAAAACGACCCCTAATCCATACTATCGTAGGTGAGATTTGAATTCATTGTACATAAAATGGACAAAAAAACTGAATTCTGTGTAGGTAAAATCGTAGTTTCAAAAGCGTCCCCCACTAAAACAGGGTTTAACTCGTTACCCCTCCCATTCTCAAGGGTTAGTCATAGTTTTAAAAATTTAAATCGTTTTATAACTTTCAAAATTCTAATCCAAATCACTTAATCATATTTTTCACTAATTCATTGCAAGCAAATTAACGCCTTACTAAATGTCCTATAAAAATGGGCATTCGATGCTCTTAGTTTAGACAAACCGTTTGAACTTACCTAGTACGAAAGCGTTGTCGAGTAATATGACTTTAGTAATTTAAAACAGAACTTACATTTTCTTGGATTTCCTTGGAACCAGGGAATAGGTTTTTCGAATCCACAGAATGGTAAATATTTGATGAAATTATCCAAACATGGATATTTTGGTGATTCACACTTGGCGAATTCCTTCTTTGCAGCTAACGTCTCCTTAATTTCCTGGAAGACTTCTTTATTCAAATCCAGTTCCTGTTTTCCATACAAACCTTCTCCGATGAAATCGCAGTATCGTACCTCGTTGGTTTTTCCAGCCACCTCAGAATTTAATTTATTCTTACTGATATTGAAATGAGAGTCAGTTCCGGATATTCCAGCAGCGGTGGATCCCCTCTCATTAATTTCCTCCACGCTCCTGATTCGAATTGTTTCCATTCCAAAAAAATGCTCAATTCCGAATTTCAAAAATACTTCGACTATTCGACTTTGACAAACGAGATACACACAAAAACGTCCACTTTTACTTTTATTCTAATTCTGTTCAAAATCAAACGAGACGCCAAGAAGTCTGGGACCAAAATATGACGAGATTTGTTTGTACGCAAAATCCTCATGGTCTTCACCCAATCACAGCACCCGATTCCCACAGATTTACTTTGTTCACGACTCCACGTCAAACTCATTTTTGTACGAAAGTTATAGTAAACAAAACCACAGGTAAAAGTGAACTCGAGTGAGTAAGTTCAGTGACCCGGATTTGGGGATGTTGACACATGAACTCATCAGAATTGAAGAAAAAATTACAAAGTTTTATAAGGTATGTTCATACTGGCCACACAGGAGGATTTTGCGTGAGTCTCGAAGAAGTAGAAATCAATCCGATTCTTATAGCAAAGTATCCTCAAAGTTTTGACTTCGCCACGCCCAGTTACGCCAAGTCATAACGTCATTGACCCACTGATATCATCGTTGGAGCTTACATGAGAGATAAAGCCTCCATAAGAAGTAAGAAAGCGTTGTCAAGTTATGTTTAAAAAATTACTTCAGAGGAGTGCGATAAAAATGTGTGTCGTGTGGTAGTTTAGTAGAATTTAAAATTGATTGGCTCGTATTATAAAGTCAACAATTTCAGATTTATAAAATATTCTAAAAACGGTAATTGGGAGAAATTAAAATTCACTGTTGCTGCGATGGAAATTACAGCTAAAATTATACTTGGAGTATCTGGATTTGGCTTAAAATTAGCTGCTAAATTACATTTCTTTAGTTCGAATCAAAAATATTAAATACCATTTGACCTCGACCTGACCTCAGCCTCTGAGTTTTCTTTAGTATGAACTGATGCCATTTTCAACTATTTTTGGTTACATTCCTTAGCCAGTACTGTCAACCTCCACAGCTTTCAAACTCCGACCTTAATTGTAATTCTGAACCATTTGATGGGCATAAAACTAAATCATAGCTGGCGTTCAATATTACATTATGTAAACCATTAGGGAAAATCGTCTCTGTTATGTAATTTGGGTTTTGTGCTGCTCGGATATTTATACTCACGAGTCACGATCAGTGAATTTCGTATTTTTTTATAGTATGCTGACGTCGCATGTGAATAAAATAGTATTCTGTTTCAATTGGGAAGAAATTAATGTTCCTGGTAGATTTCCATAGTAGTATAATATAGTAGTAGGCCCAGTGCAGTTCAATTAGCCCAGTGGTGAATATCTACTAGATTTTGATGAGCATGTCCTGAAATTTTCATAATTTTATCTCTACGAATAAACTTTTTATGTCACTTTGAAATCTATGCTGTGTAGCGTTTCTTTTGAGAGGAGACACGGTGTATGTCATTAGTTAAATACGCATTATTTTTTATAATCAAAAGATAAAGCATGTCAGAGTTAAAAATGTAACTTTGGGAGATCTTGAAAAATAGTACTAGACTAATTGGACTAATAGCGTGAATATTTTTTACGAAAACTTTACATTTAAATTATTTATTTATTTTTAATTGTCCTTATAATGTGAGACTGGTCCTTACAATGTGATTATACCTGGTATGATTCTTTTTTCAATTTTACAAAACTGTATTTCAGCCAAGCTTGTTGGATTTTATTGTAACGCATTCTTTCAGATATTATTATAACTAAGTACCGCCTTTTTTATTAGAGATTTTATAAGCAGTGTCCCTTTTCATTAGACTGAGATCCCTGTGAAATGTCACAAGACTGTAACATCATGGTTCTAAATAATAGTTTAATTTATTGCATGTGTGATCGTAAAAGAGGTGATTAAGTATTGGCGACCAAAGAAGTAAGAGAGAAGTAAGAAGAAAGAGACACATTTCAGCGAAATAAAGATCCAAATAACTAAAATTTATTGCAGACTTATTTTGGTGGTAATCTTAACTAACATTCGAACTGCTTAATATATATAGTATTCGCGTTCTGTCCTTCAATATTTTCTCGCGGAACTCAAAAATCCTTTCTTGGTTTGTGGTCTATGCAGGACAGCACTGTGAACCAAAGTAAAATTAACAAGTTAAATAATTACAAAAATCTAAGGGTTGAATTTATCTTAAGCATTAACTGAAAGGAAAAAACTTGCTTTGTCCATCGCATCCATTTTACAGACGGCAAATCCTGCCCAGGATTTGCCAGACTTTCCGGTTTCTTTCTTTAACTCAGGATTGTGTTTTTTAACACAAGCAGCCATTTTCTCTTTCATGCATTTTTTAAAATCGGCTGGTGCGTATGAGTTGTCCATTTTTTCCGCGGCCTTTGGTATAATCTTTCCTTTGGCATCAACTGCTTTGATAATGTCGTACATGCACTTGAGATGAGCCTTAAAAATTGATTGTGAAAATAGTTCAGATTTCTTTCAATATCCGTCTTGAAATTCAAAGTGTGCTAGGAAACAACCATTTTTATAATTTTGCTAACTTCGAAAAAAAATTGGATTAACTTTCATGTTGTGTTGTCGCATTACATTTTCTCAATAGAATGTTTTAATGAAATTCGAAACGCTTTCCATCTAATGATGACGAATAAAAAGAAATATCTCCTGAAATTGGACCCTGTGTACAGAATTATTGGCAATACTATACCACAGAATACCTTTGCACCAATATTATTTTGGATAAAATACCACGCAATAATAATGATCAGATAGATTCAAACGACCAAAAAGTCAATATCACATTTGACCAATTTGACCTTTCTGTATAAACCACCGGGAAAAGTGAGTGTGATATTCTATAGTAACGCGTACGAAAATTACTTATTCGAAAAAACCTGGAATTGGGTTCCCTTACTATAGCGGCTTCATTTGACCGTAGGAACGATCATCGGAATGCACTTGCAAGAAACACTTACACCCAAGGCCACGCCCATCATTTTATTCATTGATTCTACAGTCATTTCTGCTTTAGGATCCAGATTATTCATAGCTTCCAAATCCAACGGGCATTTCACCCCCATAGTTTGTTCCATAGTTTTATCTGGATGAATTCCAGTCTTTTTCACACATGTAAGTGTCCCAACTTTTCCTAGAACCTGATTCCAAATATAATTAATTTTTACCGTCACTTTTTGTTTGGATAACGAAATACGGCTTAGCTATTTAGTTAATTAAGCTCGGGTACTAATTATTAGTTACAACATAGATAAAACAAATAGGTATTAATTAGTTTGCTTACCAGTGAAGTTGATGTCACTACCAGTATCAATACAATTTGGAGGATTTTCATCTTTGAACAACAGATTAGTACGCCTGAACGAATGAAAGGGTGTTCGTCAGCTATCGAATTCGTAGTGGAGAGATTTTGTAATTTTCTGCAAACTCGTTCAAAAATTTTCAAGGTAACCAGTTCATGAACGGAAATCCGTATTTTAGAGGACACCCGTTTGTGTGAAATAAAACAGGAACCATAACACGCCAACAGGATTTATACAATTTACTTGTAAAATGGAATTTCGAACATTCGTCTTATTCAATAATATTGAGTACAATAAAAATTAATGACAAATAATAGTCGATTCGTTTGGTGATGAGATTTCACGCGAGTTATCGTGTGTACAACTCATAATGGTTCGAAGCAACCAGAACAGAGTTGCTCCGATATTCACTTTCGTATGTTGTTGACGAAACTGCAGTCAACCAGTAAATTAATAATTTATAACAATACGTTTGAAAGCACAATTTGGTATCTGCGCATGCGAGATCGAGAGAGGATAACAAAAATCAGTAGAGATTCCGCTTTTACAACTATAAATAAATTGATTTATTAAGTTTTATTACAATACGACAGAATTGTATAAAAATATGAATGCTAGAATATGAATTTGTGAGATATTATAGATGAATATTGTAGGTCACGCGACTGCGTGACAGGTTTGCCTTTTTTCTAAAAAAAATTAATGTCTAATGTGCGTCTTTCTTACTTGTAGTAGATAAAAAAACGAACACACAATTTTAACAAACTAGAAACGTATATCAATCGTTTCACGGAAGGAGGAATAACATTATTTATAATTTATAATTATTATTTGTAGTATCTTCTTAAGTTATATTTGAAATATGATTTTGATTTAGCAAAAATTAAGCCTCTTACAGTTAGCGCGGGTTTGTCGGTCCAGATAACTTTTAATCCTCTCTGACGCTACAAAACTGCAGGCTCACAATTTTTAGCTTCGTCGAAATTATGTATTATTCGACACACAAATATTTTTTCTTTTTCTAATTTAGAAAATTTAAACTGTAAAACTTAGACTATCATTTTCGTAGGCCTTTCACGTACATAGATATAATCTATTTCCGAGAACTTTAACGACTGTTTCTTCACAAACTTTTATGGCCTGTAATTAAGACTGGAGAGAATTGTTTAATTTTCAAAATACTCCAGAAACTGGAGGTTGGAGTTAAAAAAAATTGCAACTCAATTTGTCGTGCGTTTATTCTGTTGTTACGAAGGTGTTTAATTTTGAAATATCTGAAATTAAATTTTAGCAGTTTTTAGGAGTCATCATTTTTGGGACGACAACCAGTTTGTTCAATGTATGTAACTATATTATTCTATTTCATTCGTTTAACTGGAGTTTCCGAAAATTGGTTCCAAAATGTCATTTCAAATTAATTGTAATTTTAATTGGCTTCCAAATTGTAGTTTAGGAGATAATTATCATGTTTTCGAATTCAGACATTCTATTTGTATAAACTGTATCAGAATACTTCAGAATTGCACTTTAATAAACAATCAAATCAAATCAAATCGGTTATAGATTTATTAGTAGTGATTTGCCTTATGATTTTTAATTAGTTAACCCCATCAAACTTATCTATGAATGCGAATTACGTGGTGTACGGTATTTACAAATTAGAATAGTTCTCCTAAATAGACATTTGCCTGTTTTGGCCTCTTAAATCATTAAATGAGAGAACTTAAAACTAGAAACATTTCTCCAAACATGAATTGAACCAAGTTCTAATTGGGTGAATATGGTGTTTGATTTCCTGTAATACAATTGAATTGAGCCACAGTTCAAAATTAAACAACAATATCAATGTGAACATCTTAGGCTGACTATTGAATTTGAATTAGGTGAACTTAATTTGTGCAATCAGAGAAAGTTCTACGCGCAATTATCGCAATTTCACGAATTCTCGGATTACCAATAATTGATCTTCATTCAAGTTTCCACAAAGAAATGCCAGGTAACCTGTCGCAGTGATCGTCTCGCTGAGCGAGCGGATTTATTATAATGTGGTCGTGCGGAACAGGTGGTCGCAATACACAAGTAATTAAAAAAAAAACGACTTCATGTACGACCGCGCTACAGATAGCTAGGTCGTCACATCCGGATCATTCAGCCAGGATATGATCAACCGTTATGTACATTTAGTTTGTACGTACAGTCAACCCTTACGTAAACTTATACTAAAAGATCTGTGTCGGGTTTCAGCTAAAATGAATGCGGTTATACGATCCAGGTGATCACAACTTGAAGTACCATGTTAAAAATTTAACTGTAAAACTCGTGACTACTTGTGCTGAACGACCAAATTGTTTGCTCCGATCCGGTCGTCTGAGACAGGTTCAACTGTACTTTTTTACCTAGACGCCCTGGACCTGGGAGAATGGCTATGTTACATGAATGAATTTGACTCAAGCCCATCTTTTTTTAACCCTTGCTCATAGACTCCGGATTCTTGAGGAGGAAAAAAAGGAAGTGTTTCTTCCCTCGCCGTCAAAAGTAGTCGTTGCAGATTTGGTCGGGTCGGTCGGTGCGGTCTCCTGCTGAGAAAGGACTTTCTTTCCTTCATGTATCTTCTGCCTGGACAGAACTTTTCAAAACTTTTATTCACGTTTAACACGTCTCTGGAGCAACTTCTTCGTCTTCTTACCCCGTCCAATCCCACTTTTTATCAATTTATTGCTGTGTAATTGCCCACTTGTCTTGTTTTAGAAAAATTAGGGTAGGCCAGGCCATTCCTAACCTGTTCTTAAAGAAAAGAACCTGATTTCTATCTTGTACACTTGAGGCATCAATATAATACTTTGTATTGATCATACGTGTCAAGTTCAGATTCACGGATAACACACGCATCAATTTCCGGTTTGTAACGATTTCACTGATGAGGGTAGAAAAAACACTCCAGTTCAAATTACAAACGGAATATATCCCAGAATTTGGCGGAAGACAATTTAATAGAAAGTTCTAATACGTGTAATCCGTTATATGAGTGTGACCAGCACCGTGGCTTAGTTGATATTACCGGCGAAATATACATGTAAAGACTAGCTGGAAGCGAAACAAAAACTTCTCGGGAAAAGTAAGAAAATCTGGAATACATAAATTTTGTTTCAAAAACAAGAATGAAGCAGGAAAATTATTGGGGATTACAAATACTACTTCTGTCCATTTCGATACTTTCCATCATCAGCTTGGTTGAATCGCGCCTTCCAGCTTCGGTTCGCATCGGTAAGCGAAAATATTTTCTAGTGTTTCTGATCATTCCACAATGCAATGTGAGCTTATCAAACGAAGGGTTTTCCAGCCGAGATTCGCGACAAAATGTTGATTTAAAAAGAGGACATTTAGTTCAAAAGCACACGAACACTTTGTTCAATAATCTGACAGTACGTGATAGCCCGAATGTACCGTCTGTCCCAAATACCGATTATGAAAATTGAAATTCTTGACGAATTCACTAGTGTCTCAAATTCTCCAGCGGGTAACTTTCTACTAGTAAATGTTCACCCTATTGCATGGAGTACAGAATGCCTAACTAATCTGGATTAGAATTCCTCGTAATTCTACACCAAAGATAGATTTCGGAAATTTCATTCGAACTGACTCAGCCACAGGTCAACAAGTTATGGTGATGAATTTGATTTGACAAGGGAGGATACTCTTTGTGACAATCCTTTCTAATGTGACATCAAATAGGAATTTTAAAGGGACTAAAGGGATTTACTCACTTTAGAATCCACTGCACTTTTTATGACACACACACTTTCCTTTATTGAAATGCATGGATGTGTTTGATTCGAACAGACAACCGAGGTACCCTTCTATCAAATTACAATAAGGACTCGGTCGGACTGACACGGCCTTGACTGATCATCTTCAAGGAACATGAACAATTCGAGTTCTCATATGTGTACTTCGTTATTCGTTTTGGAAGTCAAATATCTGTGCAGCGTACATAGGAAGGACGGATTAGATTACAACTTGGTTCGAATTGAAGAGAGTAAGGTGGATTATAATAGAATACCGGTATCGAACAACAGACAACAATGTGAGGCTAGAAATAAGAATAATTTATTTCGGTGGGGGACAACAACAATGACATAACAATTTGTAAGGAGATGTTATCAAAAATTTGGGAATAGTTCTTCCATCGAGTTCAAGTCCGAGGGAGTCGTATTTTTATAGGACTTGGAATTGGATGCCTTTAGTGAACCTCAGTCACTTTTTCTTAAACATTTCAGGTAACTAAACATAAGCTCTCCTACCTGAAATCTGGGAATCGTCTGTTTCAATTTAAGACTGAAAACTAATATGATTTTCTGAGTTTTCAAGAAAAGGTGTTTAATTATAGTAGAGAAGTTCAATATCTGTATCCAGAATTATCCTTGAGGTGTCAACGAAACTAAGGTTTGACAATTACATTTCTCAGACGGTGAAAGGGAAACCATAAATGGATTTCTGTCACGACAGAATATCAACCTACAGGGTGGTTCATAACCGTTCACTCCAATAGCTAAATCCGGTGGTGGGCAAATAGAGTACGTTGTGCATTTTTTGCCGAATTTTATCGGTAGGATTTAGTAATATTAAAAAAATCACGATTGCCAGCCTTTCCTTACATAATTTCGTTGTACCTAAATATTCTACACGCGATTTGACTGTTTAATGGCCCCGTAGATCCCAAATTAAATTTTCTGCCAAACTGCATCTGAGTTTGTTATTATTTCAGGCTTGGACTTTACATTTGATTTGGTCCAAGTGCAACAAATTTTCATGAGCTGAAATTCCATGTTATACACCAACACGAGCCCAAGATTGAAATTTCCATATCAAAGTGGTGGTGGGTGGAGGAATCCAATCACTCCATCATCTGTGATGATGCATTTGTGAACTTGACATTGTTGACATTGCCAAGTTTTTAGCATTTCAAGTGCGAAAATAAATCAGCACTGAGCTGTGTGTGTGTGATACTAATTTAACGAATCACTGCAGCGAAACCTTTCGAATTAAGTGTTTCGTTCGGATCGGGTTCCATCAAACCCGAACCAGAATCCGCGGTACTAATCTTACACAATTATATTCATTTCTTATTTAAAATAAGCCTCTTTGGAAATGAATTACACTTTGGTATGTCATTGATTGTCTTACATTCCGGGATCTTGAAGGAGAAAGCAATGAATTCGGCTGATAAAGCACTACAAACTAAGTATTTCATGCCCGTGTTTACGTAAAAATATCACTTGCTTAGCGTGAAACGCTTTCTTTTTGCATAGAATGGTACAAGATTTTGTTTAAATGTTCTTTAGCTGGATATTTTGGGTTGGTGTTTGGGCATTATTTCCAAACCCGAAGTCGTAGATAGATCTTGAACCCGAACCCAACCCAAATGAAGTGCTATTTAGGAGTAAACCCATTATTGTTCTGTGAGCCAACTTCGTTGAATTCCATTCGTATACAGAATATTGCGTTGAAATCTAGCCCATAAGCATTCATACCGTCAATCTCAATCCTCCAACTCTCCGTCAATTTAAATTCGATTCAGTCAACTTGTACAAAACCCTTTCTATGTTCCAGAATGAATAAAATGCCACGTACAGTAAAAGTTTGCACGTGCAACCAGCTGGCCATAAACTAGAAAGATTACGATTACAAGAACACAAATCTTTTTCGATATGATATGTACGGACTGGATACCCGTAGGAATTGAATACATCCATGTAAGGATGTGCTTATTACTTGGCCAACCTGCCGTCAAATTTCTGCCCAAAATTATTTATGTCAGGAAATATTGCAGTGCAGTTGCATATTGCATCTTGGAATGAAAGCTGAGCTGAATTCGTCAGGCGGAAAGAACTATTATGTTCTGGATGCACTCCTCCTCCCTTCCTTAAACATTCTTTGTTTTTTCTTGAGAACAAAAAAAAAATTAAAACAACATCCATTCGACTGGAAGGGAAATGATGTTCGTGAATGAAAGATTTAGTTATTATTTTTGTAATTTGAATCGAATCCCAGTTTAGAACTCCGGGCAGAATCCTGGCAACCAAAAAGTAGCATAGATTGTCGAAAGTGCTGTTTACGCTGACTGCAGTATATTGTTCTCAATCAGATGCGGGAGTGTGCTTTGCAAACGTACATACTTGGATAAAAAATCTTTTGGAATGGATGACCTGTTACTTGAGTATTTTAACAGTTATGCAGAAAAGTTTACTTCTTGATTAATTACATTTATTTAATTTCTTGCTTAAAGCATGCCAATCCATTCGTAAGTTGATGTTGTTTTTCAAATCTCTAGCAAAATCGAGCAC